>JACEGR010002931.1:0-116175 GCA_014170235.1 Listronotus bonariensis
AGCCCAGTCATTTGGTCAAATAAAAAGGGGTTACCTGAAAGTTTTCCGGGAGTTTTGAAAATCGGCATTTTTATAGATTTCGGCCTGCTCTTTTCGAATTTCAACTTTGCCACCTCGTATCTGTGCCGCTCGCGCCGCCATATTGGAAAAATGGCGCCTAATAACAGTTTCTTTACAATATCTCCTTTCCGACACATTTTTCGAGAAAAACATTAATATACAAAATTAAACTAGAGAAAATTTCCTACAATTTATGTATTTACAATGTTTTTGCAAAATCAATAGTTTTTGGTGTACAAGCAAAAAAATATATTTATCCACACCCCACGTTTTTTTCTGACTCTCTTGACCTTAAACAAAAGATCTGTCGGAGGAACTGAAAAAAAGTATATACCCTGCTCAATTAGTCTTTTCTTTGCATTCATAAACACTTCTAAACAAGCCCCGGCTTGCACCGTCTCTGCTCGCACACTCACACTGGTTAAACACTTTATTGAAGCAGAAAGAATGGGCAACTGGAATTTACATCTTGACACTATTCAGAAAATGATACCTTTTTTTCATGCCAGTGGTCACTTCTTATATGCTAAATCTTGCCATTTATATTTGCAAGACATGTCGGATTTAAAAATCGAATGACAGTTGAAGAATACGAACTTTTTACAACTAAAGGATATTTTACAATTAGACGTTCTGACAAATTTTGGTGTGGCACATGGTCAGATATGACAATTGAGCAATCATTGATGAGGACAATGAAATGCTTTGGCGGCCTTACTCATGGACGAGGAGTCAACGACAGCGTGCTTTCCAAATGGACTTTAGGAATGGTATTCTTGCACAATATTTGCGATGAAGTTGAAAACTTTTGCAATGTTGCTTTTTCTGGGTCTGAGCAGCACGTCGAAATGAGAAGTTCGCGGGTCAGTCGCGACAATGATGATGTAAAAAACTGATGGATTGGCTGTGCAACCATCCACCTTTTCCAGAAGTAAAGGATATTATGTCAATAAGCACTGGCGTTGTCGGAGATAAAAAGATAAACTGTCATATGGCTCATGAAATTGGTTGTACTGGTATCTCTAACATCATTGGTAGCAATTTTTATACAGTAAAATTTAAATGGAGTGACAGAATAAAATCACTTGGTATTATGAATTCAGGCATCCTGATAGAAGGTGATATTGTTCCGATAAATCCATTATTAATTTTCCAAAGAATGTGCATTGCAAAAGAATCTGAAGAGGAGCTTAAAAACTTTCTTTCGTACGAACTTGCTCCATAAGGCATTTGAGCAACATTGTGAAAACATAAATTTTGGCAATACAATGTATGTTATCGACGGAGGGCACTTATTACACCGAGTCCTTTGGCATCGCGGTGAACCATTTTCATCTATTTGCAATAACTACATTGCGTACGTTCAATCAAAATATAAATCCAATGCCATAATCGTATTCGACGGATATCCTGAAAATGTAGCAAACCATAGTACCAAATTTGCCGAGCGATACCGACGATCACGGTTAACTACTTCAGTGGACATACTTTTGATGAGACAATGATTCCAACTGTGTCACAAGATAAATTCCTGGGAAATGAAGCGAACAAGAACCGCCTTATTAGAATGCTAAAAACAAAATTTGAAGCTGAGAATTTTACGGTCTTGCAAGCCATGGAAGATGCGGATACGCTAATTATCAATACCGCAATACGTGTTTCACCATCATACGATACTGTAATAGTGGTCGGCGAAGATGTAGATCTTCTTATTCTTTTGACAGCTTTATGTACCCCATCAAACGTGTATTTTCTCAAACCAGGAAAAGGAAAAATTGCCCAACAAATATATACCACTAAAAGTATCATAGATAAAACAGCGGCAGATCATATTTTGTTTTTGCATGCATTCAGTGGGTGTGATACAACAAGTGCACTTTTTATCAAGGAAAAATAAAATTCATTAATGTACTCCGAAAAATCCCTATTTAAGCGAGGTTATTCAGGTATTTAAAAATCCAAACGCTGACCCAGAGATTATTGCCAAAGCAGGAGAACGTTTCCTTCTGGAATTATATGGTTGCAGTGATGTAAAAATTAAGAAAGGTATGTCCTTAAATGAATATAGATATGCATGCTTCACAAAATCAGCATATAAAACTAAATTTAATATTGCGTCGCTACCACCAACAGAAAGCAGCAGCGCGACAACATTCATTCCGAACCTATCACCAGGTTCAGCAGTGGTACTCGAATGAAAAAATGCAGAACAATGGGGATGGAACAGAAAGAAAATGGGCTAATTCCTGTAACTACACTTGAGCCCCCAGCCCCAGAGTCCTTGTTAAAACTTATTTCTTGCAAATGCAAAAAGGGATGTCAGAGAGCCTGTGGATGCAGAAAAGCTGGGTTAAAATGCTCCGTTATATGCACAAATTGTAGTGGTGCTTGTAAAAATTCTCAAGTTCGACTGGATAACGATGAAGAGGAAGAAATAGAGACTATTTTCGAGTACACGCTTGATAAAATGGAAAACAAAGATGTTTGTGATAATTCTGATAATCACATTGCAGATGATGCGGACGACATATCGGTCTGCGACGTCTCGATCGATGCCCAAGACGAACTCGCAACGCCTGGTCCGTCAGGAACAGTAAATAGCAAGAGAATGCGCTAAATTTAGAAAGCGTTCATCACATGTGGATTAGGCCTACTGGGGACACCACGATAAAAAACGCGCCGCTTACTCTACCTCTAGGTGGTGTGGAAATGAGTTTTTTTCCAAAATGCATATTGAAGTGTATTTTGCAGCGCTCGTACACCAAAAACTATTGAATTTATATAAAAAAGTAAAGACATAAATTGTAGGAAATTTTCTCTAGTTTAATTTTGTATATTAACGTTTTTCTCGTAAAATGTGTCGGAAAGGAGATATTGTAAAGAAACTGTGATTAGGCGCCATTTTTCCAATATGGCGGCGCGAGCGGCGCAGATACGAGGTGGCAAAATTGAAATTCGAAAAGAGCAGGCCGAAATCTATAAAATTGCCGATTTTCAAAACTCCCGGAAAACTTTCCAGGTAAAACTACCTAATGACAGATAGCATAAAAATTATGCGTCGAAAATACCTGCAGCATTACCATGAACCCCACGCTAGTGCGTCGAGTTTACCCGTTGCAAAATTTGCATAATTACTTCTGCGTCGAAATTGATTCGTCCGATTCCTTAGACTAAAATATAATGATCTAACCCAACTCACTTCAGCCCTAAAGTGGATGATTTCGGAGATGTTAGTGTTACACACATATTTAATATGGATTTAGTGTTTAATAAATAATTTTGATTACAATTTTGTGATGTTGCTATACAATTAAATAGTTATAAAACAAAATGTCTGTTCTTATAAAAACATTTTTTATTAATTCAATTTACTCGACCTGATGGTGAAATTCGACGCATTCCATTTAGTTTTAAATAAAATAATTACACTTATAATAATTTTTACAAATAAATAATTTTCACGTGATGATCAAAAGAGAACATTTCTAGAGACAAAAAAATTAACATGAATTATAGAAAATATTATATATCCACAAATGGTTTGCATTAACACGTCCATTAAATCTCTTCTATTTTTAGGTTGGGCATAATGTCCCACTTTGGAGCTCTTGCCGCCGCAAGTAGTAGATATGCTGCCCTTTGTGGAACGCCAACTGATCCAAGAACGTTGCCCTGGTATTGGGGACGGATACCCTCCCAAATAACGCCAGAGAAACTTAGCCCCACAGGTAAAACTTTTATTTTCCTTTTTTTACCTAGGATCCTAAATAATAAAAAAAAACATTAAACAAAATTAAAATATATTAAATTAATATCACAATTAGAGAATAAAGAGGTAATATAAAAGATAAAAAATCATTATACAGACTTCCACAGGTGGGGTTTACAAGGGCAATGAACCGAAAATTTTATTTTTCAAAAAAGTCATTCTATATAAAAAAAAATTGCTTGTAAAAAAATATAATTCACGAAGAGCAAATGTTGATTTTGTATACAGGGTTCGCAAAAACTTGTTGCATCATGTTTTTTTCCAAGAGTAAACTACCTTTATTTTTCATCTTTGAGCAAAATGTCTTAAGAAAAATTTATTTAGAACATAGTTTAAAATCGAAAACAAATAATTAATAGTATTATTAATCTCCATAATTTGGCAAAAACGCATTCATCACATTTATTTACAGCTAAAAAAGTGTGTTGCGTGTTAATTTGGAGAAAGCAGGAGTTTAAAAAACAAAATTATGAGAGTATTAAAAATCAGTTTTATAAAACCTTTTGATACCTCTCGAACATTAATATATTTTACTTAAAATAGTTAAGGTTATTCTTGGAGTAAAATTATGTTTATCAAGTTTTTGCGTACTCTGTATATAAAATAACATTTTTTCTTCGAATCATATTTTTTTTACGAGCAAAAGTTTTCATCAAAAGTAACTAATTGTCGAAAAATAAAACATACTCCAAAAAACAATTATGTTTTTATTTTCTATACGGTAACCTCCCTATCTCCAACCAGCATAAGCCGCGTGTAGTCGGGAAATTTTTGGCACATCTAGAAAACCTGGGTTCTTCCTATTTATGGTAGGGGAGCCCAAGAGGGGAATCCGGGATTTACTACAGCGCGGCAGATTAATATAGTGAAGGATACCTTGTACTCGGTTAAGTACCTCCACCAAATATGAGCCCTGCGACAGGGCCGATCATAAAAAACAAAAATATATCCATTAGAAATTGTCGAGCGGATCAAATTAAGATGGAGTAAGTTAATTATATACTAAACTGGGAATTTTTTACTATATAATCTGACAATTTGACAGTGACGTGAAGGCAACAGAGGGCTACAAAAAAGTCATTTTGACATGATTTTTTTATTTTAAAGAAAGTTATTAAAGGATAACGAAAAATATATAATCTAATACGATCCGAACGATTTCCACAAGCCAAAATAATAACAATATTTTTTGACATATTTAAAAATCTATAGCCGCTTCTCCACCGTTGAAAATGTTTACATTATACACGGTGGCCGCCGAAGTATCCGAGATACTTTGGATATAAATTATATGACTAATTTTAAGCAAAATAATTCTATTTACTCTAACGGTTCTTGAATTATTTGTGTTTGAAGTTGCCAAGACATTATTTCAATAAGAAATACGAGGACATGATTTTAACACAAGTTATACGAAAAAATAAAATATCTAACAGCTGTCAATGATGACACATTTACGAACAAACGGTCATTATTACCACTTAAAGTAATTTTTTATTAAATTACTTAGGCAAACTACACAACAATGTTATTTTATTACTCTAAAATTTATGTCTTGGCAACTTGAAACCCAAATAATTCAAGGACAGTTAGGAATTCGGAAAACTTATTAAAATAATTTTTTCTTAAAATTGGTCATATAATTTATATCCAAAGTATCTCGGATACCTCGGCGACCACTCTGTATAACATTTTTTTCTTATCACCTAAGCTTTGCAACTCAATAGGTCATTTTGACGTTCGAGTAAATCCCCATTTAGCATCGTGGGCTCCCCTACTATACTTTTCTTTTACTCTTACTTTACTCAAAATAATTTTGACAATGGGGATATTCCTTTAAAACACTTAAACTTTATAAAAGAAAAAAATTAGGTACCTGAATCCATTTAGTTAAATGATTTTATTTCCAAATAATGACATTTTATGCGAAAAGTGGCATAAAAAAACTGAAAACTTCTTTCATTGTTATTCATATAAAAAAAACTGTCGTCTGAAAAAAATATTTTAATAAAGCTAAAAAGACAATTTTGCATTTGATATTTTCCTGTTAAATTATTTCTTTTTAACTTGTATTCTTTGTCAAAATTAAACGTTTACTTAAATCAAAATTAAATTTTAAATTTAGGTTTTATGTTTCAAGTGCGTAATAGTGGCCAAGCTTTAAAAAATGTGTTTTTATATTCATTAAATTAACAAATTTTCTAAAAACTAAGTGAATGTTATGACAAAGTTTAATCAATGTGTTTGTTTTTATATCTAACAGAAAAAGTTTTAACATTTTAAAAGCTACCTTACCTTTCAGCTAAGGCATCAGAACAATATATTTTACGCAAACTAAATTTATAAACCTGATGTATATCGAATCAGCTAAATAACATAACACATGGGCAATGTGAGAAAAATAGACAGTCTAACGTAAATACCGGCATGTAAACATTTCGTATTGGATGATTCATTCTATATCCTTTGTTGTTGGCTTTACTGGCCCATAAATCTGCAGCTATTGCTTATACAGTATATATTTATAGCTAAAATACGAAATAAATCATTAAATATCCTAAATTAATCCTAAAAATAAAAATATGTATTTTTAATAATATGTTATGTAAATAACTTGAGCAAAAATTTACTGATGAATATTGTGATTGTTTATTCAAATATGTTGGTTCATGAAAGGTAATTATTACTGGTCTATGTGTCACGTGTTTTTATATTTCCCATTTAAAAGCAAATTTCGGTATTAATTTTATATGGCGTTAGCTTACAAATAATTTTTAGTAATAACCTTGACTAAAATTCACTAAAAAAATTAAATAATTTGCTACGCTTTCTCTAAACAGACATTAGGCCTGCTCGTAGAGAAATTACAAACCAGTCAGCGCCAATCGGGTATTATTATTTAGTCAGATGACCGGTTGCCAACTGGTCACTAGACGTATGTAAAATCTGATTGGCACTGACTAGTTTGTGATTTCTCTATAAACATACTTATTATTCCGATTTTCAAAAATAAAAATATAGATCACTAAAAAATTGTGCTGCAATGCCCTAAGAATATTTTAGGAAAAAGTTCAGTTGCTATGCACGAATACTTCTGGACCATGATCAATATTTTTTTTTTTTTACTGTACACTTGTCACAGCCAATATACTAAATTTAAATACGATGAAAAATAATGTAATGGAATGGAATCAAAACGTGATTCTTATTATTTATTTTCTTATTGAAAGAAGTTCCAATTTATATATATATATATTTTTTATTTTATACTGCCAACATGATTTAAAATTAATATAGAAAACGTTTAAACAAATTTTATACATATATTTGACTTTGTTTCTTTTTTATTCTGGTTTCAGGTATTTAAACCAAGACAATTCCTTTGATCGCTTAAAGAGGATTAAATATTTTTATTGCTCACCAAGATTTTCATTTCGTAAGTAACCGTCAACGGTGTTCAATCTGCATTTCTACGGTTTCGCTCTATTATACGTAAAACTTAACATAAGGCTTCCGAAACCATTTTCGTGCTGTTTAAATACTCTCAAATACACTGTTAAATCTGCCGTAAGTTAGGGATGGATTGTGCTATATAAATTATCAAGTAATATATACATCAAGCGAATTTAAATAAGAACTTTTCTTCTGTTTGGTTATTAAAATTAGATACATTAAAATCCGTTTATAAACTAATGAAAAAAAACAAATAAATATATTTATTAACCAATTTAAATAAGCTACAGTTACATATGTCTGTATATTAATTATATTTTTTGGGAAATTATCACTTTCAGTTTTTTAACTTTCGAGTAATCATGGGTTACCTAACAAACACGAATTTTAAGGAAACACAAAGTGGTCCATCTCTATTACTCATGTACACACAAAAAATAAATATTTATACCTTAATTTCAGGGTAAAATTAGCAAACTTGTCGCAACAATGTTATTTTATTACTCTAAAATTTATGTCTTGGCAACTTGAAACCCAAATAATTCAAGGACAGTTAGGAATTTGGAAAACTTATTAAATAAATTTTTGCTTAAAATTAGTTATATAATTTATATCCAAAGTCTCTCGGATACCTCGGCGACCACCCTGTATAACATTTTTTTCTTATCACCTAAGCTTTGCAACCAAATAGATCATTTTGACGTTTAAATAAATCCCCATCTAGCATCATGGGCTCCCCTACTATTACTTTTCTTTAACTGTTACTTAACTCAAAATATGTAATTTTGACAATGGGGATATCCCTTTTAAATTCTGAAACTTTGTGAAAGAAAAAGATTAGGTGCCTGAATCCTTTTAGTCAAATGATTTCCTTTCCAAACAATGACATTTTATGCGAAAAGTGGCATAAAAAGAAGTGAAAACTTACCACCACCATTATCCATATAAAAAAACTGTCATCTGAAAAAAAATTCAATAAAGCTAAAAAGACAATTTTGCATTTGATTTTTTCTTTTATATTATATCTTTTTAATTTGTATTCTTTGTCAAAACAAAGCGTTTACTTAAATCAAAAAAGGCTAAAATTAGCCTTATAAATAATAAAAACCAGTCTTTACTTATACTACTTTTCTCATTTTGTTTACTGCTCTGGGACCCGATTTTTGAATTAGAAAGTAAAAATTTCTGAAGGAAAGGGTTTGTTCTCTCTCTCTCTCTTTTTAAATTGCCTACATTTAATTGTAATAGAAAGAGGCAAACAAAACACCTTATCTATTAGAAATTTCTACTCCCCAAGTCGAACGAAAGAAAACACCTATTAGATATGGTATACAGGTGTCCAAAATTGGTAGGAAATGTATTGGGATATTGGAAACTATAAGAGTTAAAATGAGGTTAAATGGGAAAAGTTATGGGGCATTCAATGTTTAATCTAATGCCGTTTTGAAGACAGCTGTATTTTGTGTGGTTTTTGGGTTATTTTGAAAAAACTGAAAATATGCATTTTAGAAAAAGTGTTGTAGTTTTTTAATTTCAAATAATTTTTGGAATCTGTAAAAACATTATTAGGACAACTTTTTAGGAGCAATGCATTTCTGTATTCAGATTTTAATTTCAACGTGTTGGTTTTGAGATACCATTATTAACTTTTGTTTTACTTATGGCGGCAATTTTGTTTTTTGCACATTTTTAAAGTACGACTTAAGAGGTATTTTTGATGTTTATGTTAAAAATCGTCAACATTAATTTTTGTCCGAGATGGCCATGACTGCGGAAGTCATTAGCTTTAGAAACAATTTTCATTTAATTTCCAATTAGGGCCTATGTTGGAAAAGGTAATACGAGTTTATTTCTAACTTTTATAAACTTATGTACCCAAAAAATAATGGATATTTACCTTGTTTAAAAAGACCTTGATTAGAAAAACGAAAGTTGATGATGGTATCTCAAAACTGAAACGTCGAAATTAAAATCTGAATACTGAAATGCATTGCTCCTAAAAAGTTGCCCAAATAATGTTTTTACAGATTCCAAAAATTATTTTAAATAAAAAAACTACAGTACTTTTTCTAAAATGCACATTTTGAGTTTTTTCAAAATAACTTAAAAACCAAACAAGATACGGCCATCATCAAAACAGCATTAGATTAACCATTGAATGGCCCACAACTTTCCCCATTTAACCATCTTTTTATCTCTTATAGTTTTCAATATCCCAATACATTCCCTTCCATTTTTGGGCACACTGTAGATTATTATGTACCCTAGAAACTCCCAAAAAGCGTTGCATGCAATAATGGTTGCACTTAGAAATAAAAACTGTATAATTTAAAATATTATGTTAAAATAATTTCTATATACTAGTAAGTCACAATCCAGTGTTGGATTTACCAACAGGCTGAGTCGGCTGGAGCCTAGGGCGGCAAATTTTTAGGAGGCGGCAGATTTTGTTTAAAAGAGAAACAAAATGATTTATTTTTATTTAGGTACTACAAGGTTTTTTAGATGAGGATTTTTTTTTGTTTTTTTGCTCTTCAAGGTTTTTTTACGTTTATATGAGATTCTGAAGTAAGGTCTGAAAAACGAGGGGCGGTAAAAATTTAGGCAACGTTATTTAGGTCAGAACCTTTGGCCCTTCATCTTTTTTACGTTTATAGGGAGAGCAAAATTAATAGCCGACGGTCGGCAAATATGTAAATCCGCCACTGTCACAATCAAACAACTTTTTTTTTTAATAATTATTGCAGGTATAATAAATTACTAACAGTTAGTTACTTAACTTTACAACATATTATAAATAGTACTTAACACAAAAATAATAACTTTGACAACAAACTTATTTACACCGTTAGGGTACGTTTATTTTGAAAGCGATTTAGAGAAGAGACTTGCATAGTGGACGCGCAACCCGAAAAAACTTCGGGTCCCGCGCTTTCTGTAAAAAAAATATTTGAATTATTTTGATCATTAGAAATTAAATTCTGGGTAAAATAAACAAAAAAATATCTGTTTTATTTTTTATTAGGAAACTTTAAAAATATTAATATTATGAAACCCTAAGGGAACTTACGGATTATTGTAAAAATCGCTTAATTTTTCGCTTCACACGAAATTTCCAATCATAGTAAGTATCTACATGGGGCTTGATTTACGGTAACGCTTTACTTGCCGTTTATTATTGAATAAGCAAAATTTCTCTCGTTCAGCGTATGCCCCCTTACAAGAAATTTATGGCATATGGATTTAATATTGATATATTTTTTAGTGCATAAATGCATTTATTAACTAAAACAGAGGTTTGAGTTATGCTCTAAAGCTCAGCAGCAGCAGCAGAAATATTTATCTAAATTTATGTTTTCTTTTATTTCATAGATAGTAAATTTCAAAATATTTAATTTAGACTTGTAGTAGTAAAGGAACACATTTTCTTTGTAGCATGGCATAACAGCTTGTAAATTAAATACAGCGACTACATAGTTGTTTCTTATTCTTATTTTATCGTTGTTTTTTTTTTTAATCTCGACAAATCCGTTTATGTAATTTGATTTTAATATTCAGTGATAATAATCTGGTCATTTTATATTGAGAAAAATACCTGGTGAGCAACTATGATTACTGAGTTTTTAAATCAATGAAATACATTTTTGTTTAGGTGTTTTTCTTAATGTAAAGTGACTATATTGTAGCTCCTTATTTTAGTGTCTGTTAATATAAAAGAACAGAGAACAAATGTAGGTAATATTTAAAAAAATGGTAACGCTACTTAAGTAGATCTCTCGTTCTTTTACATAACGCATCACTTGATTTGATAAAGTGTCAAACGACACTATGGCCATATGTCGGTAATGCTGTGATGTATTAGTTTTGACGATTTTACTTATAAAAATGGGATACATTACCAATTGATATTATACATTAAATGCAGTTTTTTGAGTTATGGCGTTTTTCTTTAAATGAAGTGAAATGTAGTTATCGTTTAATATATCAATATAACCCATTTGTTACAGAAGGATCAACAAATGATGATTTATCACCTCCTGTATCGCCTCGAAATCATCAGACGATATTAACAAACAACAGCCGGTCATCGCGACCATCATCACCCTCAGATAACCAAAGATCACCAACCAATTCACCAAACCCATCTCCAATGCTATCCTCGTCGCATCCTGCTTTTATGGAACCAAGTTATGGTGGTTCCAAAAGTCCTTTTAGAGAGTCTGAAAATATGGTAATCGATGAAGAAATAGAAGATGATGAAAGTGATTATGATAATGAGAAAGACAAGAAAGCACAGGGCGCAAACATGAGTCCTGGTAACTCTCTGGCAAATAAAAGGAAAAAGAAAACCAGAACGGTTTTTTCAAGATCTCAAGTGTTTCAGTTAGAATCGACATTTGATATGAAAAGGTAATTAATAGCAAATAACTCTTACGGCACTTTTTTTATATGGTGTCGCAACTATTATTTCGTATAACAAATAATTAAATAATTACATAAGTTTAAATAATTTAATGGATCTATACAATGTGGTGCACTTAAGTGTGCATCAAATGGAAAATTTTAAATTTTTAATTTGCTATTTTTTTTTAATTTTAATTACCATTTATATTTACTCTTTTGTTAAATTTTTAAGAAAGATCAATTACTTGTAAAAGGTTTTTTAAATTACTGTTTATATCTGACTACTGCTAAGGTACTTTCTATTTTTTATTTAAAAAAAATATTTATTGATTATTTAATATCAAGAATTAATTTTTAAAGAAAACGCAAACCCTACCCTAAAATACTAAAAATATATATTTTTTAAATAATTGTTTAATTTCATATTTTAAAAACTATCAATACTTAGTAATAATTTGTTAATATAAGTAATCCAGAGTTTAAATTATTTTAATAAATATGTTTTAATAATTTCAAAAGATACAAATGATAAAAAATGATAATTAAATTAAGATTTAATATTGTCATAATAATTTAATTTAAAATATTTCTAAGTCTACGTTTTTATTACAGGTATCTTTCATCATCGGAGCGAGCTGGCCTAGCTGCTAGTTTACACCTAACAGAAACACAAGTAAAAATTTGGTTTCAAAATAGAAGAAATAAGTGGAAAAGACAGTTAGCAGCCGAACTAGAGGCCGCTAATATGGCTCACGCAGCACAAAGACTAGTTAGGGTTCCTATTCTTTATCACGAATCGGCAAATTCTTCGATGCGGCATCCTTTTGAGCAAAATCATGGTTTGAATTTACATCATCCACTAGAGAGTAGGGATGGGGCTGGTAATGCTAACGCTCCTGTAGTAACGGGTTCAACAGGTTACCCTAGTTCACTATACTATCATCATCAAGCTGCTGTTGCTGCAGCAGTTCATAACTTACCTTCTAGTCCGGTAAACAGGCCTCCAATGTCTGGGTTAGTCTGAAACTTAAAATAACATTTACTGGGTTTTTGTGCAAATAACGTGATGGACATTTGTGTCAATATAATGTTTACCTTATAAATACCTATAAATACTAACATATCCTTGGAGTAATCAAAAGATTAAGATTTTGGCATATTCCAGAGAAGCAGTGCAAATTGAACTTCTGTATTGAGTGTAGTAAACGCTTATTGTAAATATTTTTATATTTATTTATTATTTATTTGTTAGCTTTGTATTGTAAATATTATATTTATAAGCAGCTAATGCAGTTGCTCTACTAAGCCAAAATTACTTAGGTAATAAATTATATGTACTGTGTAGCAAAATTTAATGGTTGTTACCGTAAATAAAAAAGTGATGGATTTATTTATTTATTTATTTTACCATACCTAATAACAGAATGCTCCTTCTAGCAAACAATTGAGTAAAATTATTAGACTCATTTGAAATATGACTGTATTAAATATTATGCGTTTTCAATATAAAATGTTCCCACTTTTTCCTTAATAAAAAGAAAAAGTAGTAAAGCGCACTAGCCAGTTATTCCGAAAGTCCTAAAAATTTAAATGCAGTTTATATTTTCATTAAGAGTTATTTTCAACGATCCCATAGTTTTAACATATAGCCACTTTGCTTCAGTTAGTTTTGAATGTCGCTTTTTGTGTTTAGTTATATTTTTATACCGAGTCTTATTCGCAGAATCTGTTTCCAAAATATTTTCTTACCTTATTATCCACTATTACCAAATTAAGTACAATAATATATAGTATAAGATCGCTATTTAAAGCGACCTTCACGGTCTGGATAAAAACTGTTTTGCTTTAAATATAATATTTAAACCTAGGTATTGTCATTTAGTTGCCTTAGAATTTATGGCTAAGGCTATGACTACCAAAAAATATATCCTAAAATTTTTGAGTTAACCTGTATAAAGTTTTTTTTGTTTTTATATTTTTATTCACATGACAGTTCAATACTGTTATATTAATACAATGTTAACAAATATATTCAATTTATTAAACAGGGTTTTTTTTTTTGAAAGCCCCTTTTTACTGAGATACCTATGTAGGTACCCCTAAGAGACGTCGCTAAATATCGGCCTTTTTTAAATAATTTTTATAGTCCTTTGTATAACGAAATATTGTTTTATATAATAAATATTAGTAAGGACATCGTTGTAAAACATTTGTTAATATTAGGTCGTCAGGGCGGACACTCTTTCACTAGGAATTAGTACTTTTACATCTTGTAGAATAAAGAAATAAAAATAGTATTTTTAAATAGCCTAAATCCTAAGCTATAAAGGTACTTCTATTTGATATATTCTGCATTCCTTAGCTCTAATTACACAGTTACACAAAAAAAAAAAGTACTTTACATTTATTTCAAGAAAATTAACCGTTTTCGAGAGAAATCACTTTTTTAGAGTAACTTTGCAAGGTTTGTTAATACAGATACAAATCCAATAATATCCAATAGGTACTTGATATTTTTAGTATTCTTGTATTGTAGGTATCAGTATTAACCAACCCTGCGAAGTTGTTTTTCTCGAAAACGGTTGACTTTTTTCGAGATAAATGTAAGGTCCAGTCTATCTTAAAAATTAGTTTTTAGAGCAAAAAAGTGACACTGGTCAAAATTTTGGCCCCACGAGAGTAGTCGCAAGCCCGTTCCTGTCTTCCTAGATGCCGTCAAATGCAGTTTATAGCAAAAATTTGTGAGTCTTTATTGCTTATACGACATACGGATAATGCTAATTGAAAAGGAACCAAGCGCCAAATTGTACATTTGAGTTATCAAGGAATGTATTGAAAAATAAATCTTGCACAAAAGTTAACAACTTTTAACTTTTGTTATTTAAACATGATACGTCGTTTAAAAGGAAATGTTAGCCTCAACTAAATGCCTTATTTCATAACTTTGAAACTGTAGACACTTAGATTTTTTGGTCGATAGTTCCTTTTAAATAAATAAATTAAACTAAAATAAAACATTAAAAAGATCAAAAGTATTACGGTTCTGTTTAAACAAAGGGCAAAAATAAATAATGTTTTTTATTAAAACATGACATCGATAAGTTTATGTAAAGAGAACCCCTACTTGGATCCTTTTATACCGGATCAGTTAAATAACTTAACGCATAGGCAATGTGAGAAAAAGAGATAGTCTAACGTAAATACCGGCATGTAAACATTTCGGATTGGATGAGTCACTACATCGTTTGTTGTTGCTTTACTGGCCGATATCCCAATACCTCTTTGCTTAACCAGTATAAAAGAAAACTGCATTTTTGCATTATGTTGTTTGGGCCCTACTATATAGATGGAGCAAACTTTAAACCAGGCGTGTGGAACTTTTAAAACATATAAAATTAATAGAAGGGAGTCGTTTGGTGCCAAAAACTAATTTTTCGCAATTTGGCGCATAGTTCCTTTTCAATTATCATCATCTACTAAAATTTGAATAAAATATACAAGTCCACTTAAAAGTTACGGATTAAAAAATAATTTTGGTGGACCCCTTTTAAGCCCCATATCTCCGTTATGGGACAACTTAAGAACTTTTTTATATGAAAAGCTAGTGATATTCTGACGTTTTCTACACGCTCCCAAATTTTAGACATATACTTACCGGATACCCTGTATGCATAGCAAGCCTTTGTGTGTGTCTGGGGAAGTGTTAGGCCCCTCTGATTGGTCTGTGTCCTTGTAAAATTTATTATCGAATTAGTTTCCTAAGTGTTTTATATAAAAATCAAGACTGGGATTGTAAGTAAAGTTACATTATTTTTTAAAAGTTCTAAAGCGCCTGGTATAAATTATGGCCGCCGAAATGACTCCGGTATCAGACGAGTATTTAATTTGAATTTTTAATAATATTTTCTAAAACAAACATAAAAATCAGCACTGAGATTTTAAGAAAAGTAAGTACTATTTTTATCCGTCGGCTCAAGCTAGAAAATATGCATACACGCATGGTATATTCTAGCACTACATTATTTGATATATTTTATTTCTGAGAAAATGAGGAAGGTCTGAGGCCACTGGGATCTTGGACTACAGTTTTCAGCAGTAACTTTGGCTTGAAATTTATTTGAGTCTTGCAAATCAGGGTCAGTTTTTGTGTAAACTTAACATACAGAAACAGGAGTTTCCTAGAAAAATCGGCCCACCATGGACAACTAAACCACAATCATTGGTAATGGAAAAAAATGCGATAACAGTCTACTAATTAGACCTTTCTGCCATCATCAAATCTTTTAAAAGATTACTGTGTAAAGTTTAGCTTTAATCATCTTCCCCTTAACATCTGTTATTTTCTGTACAGCAATAGCAAGGATGATAGATTTTAGGTCCACCCTAACCCTAATTTAAAAGTTGCTTGAGATTCCATGTCTGATAATGTAGCTATGTTTATTAGCAATTTGCATTTAATATTCAGTGTGTCCACGGAAGGACTTAACCATACCTGTCATTTTTGTCATTTCTAATTGTTTGAAAGAAAAGAACCATTTTTGTAAAAAAATTGTTTCGTCTGTTAATTCTTAAAGTTATAACAAAAATCGCCGAAGGATATACATAGTGGTTAAAACTCGTGATAATATTACTTACAAAAAGAGAGTGAGGTTAACGTTAAAAAAAAATAAAATATTTTTTACTTATCAGTGGAATAAAATGGTTTTGTTCAAATAAAAGCGTTAAAAAAATCGACTTATGATATACAGAGAGATTCAAAAATACAAAAATGTTATTTAAGCAAATAGAAAAAATCGGTTAAAAATATTTTTTGACTACTAATTTAAATAGCATAAATAGATAATTTTAACTTTTTGTTTAACTTAACTTTATACTGTATGCATATAAAAAGTAAAATTATTTTTTTAATATAAAGAAGAAACCATTTATTTAAGTTTACACTTAATTTTCCCATGTAATATAAAGCGATAAAAAAAAATACTTTTTTATTATTTTTTTGTTTAAAAAAAATATTTTTAAAAATATCATTATCCAGTTTTTTTTTTAATTTTTAAAATAATATTTTTGGATTTTGGAACATTTTTTTATTATAGCTTTTAGCATTTCAGGCAAAACTTTTAAAATATTTTTATATTAAATATTAAAAATAAAGTATAGTTAAGTCCATCCGTGGACAAACAGTATAAAATTATTAACCTAACCGTAATAATAATAAATCAAAAATTTTCAAACAGCACAGCCTCGGATCTAGGGGAAAACAAGCCAGGGACATGTACTAGGCGCCACATTCCAGGGGCGGCAAATTTAAGAATTTCAGGCGGGTACAGTATCAGGATTATACAGGGTGTCTCTAAAAGGTTGGTACAAAATGCTACCACAAATTTGTTGGAATAAAATACAACGATCAAACGCAATTTTTTCTAGTCAAAAAGTTGATCGTTTGCGCGATACAGTGTATCAAAATTTGTATTTTATTTTAGTTAGTTTTAAATATTTTATTTATTATTGTTTTTTTTTTAATTTGATATAAGGGGTTTTTAAAAGTACCTAAGGAATCGAAAGCTACTTACAATTTTGCTTTTAAATGTAGGGAGAGCCACCTGCAGTCAGCATTAAATTCAGGGGTAACCCAGGGAGGACATTTGCCCCCGGAACAAAAAAAATCCCCTGCCGGAGAAATTTGGTGTCAAAGCAAAAGTATGAATGTAATTTGTTTCCATTTAATTTAAGGTATTTTAGGTATTGGAAAGGTCTTTACGAAATTTGGTATTAAGGGGTTTTTGGTCTAAGGAATCAAAATCTGCTCATACTTTTGTTGCAAAATGAAGAGACAGCTAACTGCAAACCTTTACTTATATTTAAAATGCCATAACTTTCTTGCGCCTCTGTATATTATAGCTCTAGTGAAGATGTTCTATTCTCGCATATTTTCTAAACAAAAAACGGATACTTAGTTATTATCGCTACCAGTAATCGTTTTTAAGATATTCCGGATTAAAGGTTTTATTGAACACAAAAAAAAATATTTTGTTTCCTTCAACATTTATTAAGGCCACCCAGGTTTTTTCTGAAAAGTGTTGCCATAAATTTCCTGCGGTAAAATAAAACGATATTATGCAATTTACCTAAGTTGACAAGTTGATCGTTTGAGAGATACCGGGTGTCAAAGTAAATAAATAAAAAATAATATTAGTAAGTCCAACAAAATGTCGAAATCTCCTTGGTTACTAAGTTACAGGGGTTAAAAATTCAATTTTTACTTTTATTTTTTCGCCATATTGCCATTCGCCATATTTTTTAACCAATCTAGTTGACGTTTGGCCCACAAATCAAGCTTTGCAGATTTTAAAATTTGAAGATAAAAGTACTTTTTTAATACCGCCAGAGGACACTTTACCTGAAACTTAAAATTTATTTACATCATAACTTATTTATTTTGACAGATATCGCAAAGCTAGAAGCCATTTTATAGACAATCAAGAACCTAAAAAATAAGGTACTCTTTATTAAAGTCGATAAACCCAACCGTTTAGGCACCAATCGACATTAAAGTTTTTACCAATTTTAATCAAATTACCTACATACATACAGGGTGTCCAGTAACTCAACTAACAAACTTAACGGGGCAGGAATGGAAAATAAGAAAAAAACTTTATATAAACATATGTCCTAAACGTCTTAGTTTTTGAACTACGGGTTGTTAAAAATTTAAAAACAAATCTTTTTTAATAAATTAAAATAAATAAAAAAATTTACACCCTGTAGCATATACATTTTTTTGGAAACTATTGAACCGAATTTAAAAAGGTAAAGTATGTTAAAGAGAGAGCTCAAAACCCTCTGGTATGTAATATACCTGAAATCAGTTCCCATTTGAACTTCTTGACGTTTGTATTGGTGGGGGAGTAGACAAGTAAAATTTTAGCCAAAAATGTGTCTACGTATTTTAAGATTTTTAAAAGTTTTTAACGGAATTTTACGAAGTGCCTTGTTTTAACTAAAATTTAATGCATTTTAATTTTTTATTAAAGACGCAGCACACTATATTGTTAATTTTTAAAATTTCGACCATAAATAAATGATTTGCAAAGTCATTTAGATAACAGTACCTATACCAAACTAATAATATTATAATTTCAAAATTTTACACAAACCTTAGTCTCTTTTCTTTTTAGATTCATAACTACATTTGTAAAACATTTTTAGTCACAATATGCTTTTTTAATGCCGTTTTTGGAGCGCTGTTTACAAATTTGAAAGATTTTTTAGTGGCAACGTTTCTTTTTCCAGATGTTCATTATCAAACTTGAATAAGAGACAAACCTAAATTCACCATATTTCTCCTTTTTTGCATGTAATTCTATAATTTTTCGCTAAATTAGCGCTATCTATAGTAAAAATAAAGATTGTTTTTCCAGCTTTATGATAGATATCTGGAAAACAAACGTTGCCGACTAAAAATTCTTTAATTTAGATTCGTAATCAGCGCCCCAAAAATCCTACTATTTCCAAAAATCAGGGCAGTGCCTGATAAGTAAACCATAACCAAAAATAAAATTATTATAAGGATTTTGATCATATATAAATCATTTCTAAAAAAAAATTAATATCAAAAAATCACACTCGATCAAGATAATTATCAGAATCATACTATAACGAACGCTTTTAAACCGTATGTTGCAGCTTAAGGGAGGCACAGTTATAGGACGCCTTCTTAAAAATGTTTAACAATAAATGTTTTATACTATTGTCGATAATATGCTTTTCGTATTTCCATTGAAGTTTATTATTTGTTTTATTCATCTGTAACCATCTTTTATTTAGCCTGCTTTCGGCGCTATATAGCTTCAACCCCCATGGTTTAAATAAGGGTAAGTTATGATTAACAAACCTATGAAACTAAAAAATACAAGCTTTCATTTTAAAGGTGTGGACTACAATAACTATTCAGAATATAAAGAATGGTATTTGTGTAGTAAAGAGGCGGTTTCTATGAATATTGTATAGGTTTTTGTTCAGGAATTACATTTAATCCGGTAAATATACCCTTTCTGGTTATTAACTCAGAAGTAAAATGATAAAGGGGATTTGCTATAAAACAGTAAGATATTTAATAGCTAAGTTTTCTAACGTTGGTGAAAAATATAAAAAAAAATATTTAAAAATTCTACAAATTAAAAATTATTGCCATAAAAATACAAGATGGTTACAAGTTTGCATCATTTATGTTTAAATGTTTAAGGGGAAATGGGGAAAATGACCAAAAATGACATACTTTATAAATTTTTGCCTATATTTTACAAAAAAAATAATGCGATTTAATATAACAAATTGTAAAGTGCCTTTATAACTTATTCTTAGTCATTACTTAAGCAAAGGTTCATCTAATCTAGCATAGAAAAAAAAGCATAACGACTATTTTTCATAATGTCTCAAAGTATGTCATTTTAGGCATGGTGTCAGATAAAATGGCACAATAGCTTAGGCTAAATTGGCATATACCTTTAATAGACGATTTTAAGGATTTTATAAAGTATAAACATAAAAATTAAATTAATTTAAAACTCATTTGTATTAAAAACATTTAACATTTATAATATAATAATGTACGTAAATAATCTTGACTATTTTTTAATTTACCAACAAAGTTCACGGAAAATATCTTTGCTTTAGCGGAGACTAGGAGCATTAAGCATGGGCCCACTTGGGATATAGATTTTGTGGTTTATTTACCAACCATCAAAAAAAACACACGTTAAAATAGTATGTCTTTTGACACTTATTACATGTATGTCATTTTACTAGAAAAGGACAATGTAGCAAACTTGTTTAAATTTTGAGGGTATAAATATACTTATAGTAATCATATTTATAAATAAACATAACCAAATTATTGTGTTTCAATAAAAACATAACAAAATTTGTAACAAAACTCTGTTACTTTGCAAAAATGCACAAATTCTATATCGATTAGAATTCTTTTGAGGTTGGTAAATTGGAAATTGAAATTGAAATGTCGTACAAAAAATCAGGGCTATGAAGCTGTACGGTAATTTTAATACTAACTGCAGCGATCATATTTCATGCCTAAACACGTTTAAAAAGTCGATGCTAAAGCAAGAAAGTCAAAAATTATGAAGTGTGTCATTTTACCTGAGTATGCCATTTTATGCCAGTTTCCCCTACCTATAAATGCTTAAATTTTCATTGATTTTCATGATTTTTTTTTAATGAAAGAGTCATTATATATTTTCAAGAACTGATATGTAGTTTACTCAGATATTAAAAAAATGAAATATATTTTTTTATTTTTTATTATTCAAAATGGCGGCTGTACGCTAATTTTTTCTAGGAGGGTCGGAGAGAGACTCCTTAATCGGCGGAGACTCTAGCAGCGATTCTAGTGATTTGAAAGTTAAAAACTAATTATTTATATTTATTGTTATCATAATTTGTCGGTGAACCTCAAAACAAAGTGAAAAAATAATTAAATCAGAGGAACACAATGCTTAAAAGAAATAAAAGAACTTTTTCATCGTTTTTGCTTTAAAAAAAAAAATCCAAAAAAAATTCGGAATTCGGAATGTTCACATAGAAAATACTGTTGTTAAAAATGTTTGTACAAAATTTCAGGAAGATCGATCAATAATTTTTTAAGTTATCTTGCCCGTCAATTTCATAATAAAGTTTTGTTAAAAACTCGTTTAAAGTTTGAATAGGTACTTAAAAATTCATTGAATATAGTGACTTACCAACTCTGTTATATGAGAAATACTGAAAATTATATTTTAAAATTTTAGTGACATGTTTTTAAAGGACTATTTTAACACATTATGAAATTTTTTTTATTTTTGCATTTTACAGGGGGAGCCCCTTGAGTCCTTATTTTAATATATTAGAAAAACAAAACAAAGAAACAAAGGCAAAATGTTCCTAAAAATGTATGTGAATCCACAGGATCGGACTTCCCAGTAAGGTATTTTGGGTTTATTTGAAGTAGTTACACTGAAAAAGTATTTTGTGAATTTACAACGTTAGATGTGACAAAAGATATTTTTACAAGAGTTGGGTAAACAATATTTTAAATTACAGTCATATTACAGTAAATATACAGGATCAGCTAAATGAAATATCACATTGGCAATGTGAGGAAAACAGACACTCTAACGAGAGTACCGGCATGTAAACATGAGTGACTAGTAGTGCTTGTTTTGTTTGTTGCATCACTAACCGATATATTTTCAACTCTTGCTTATACAGTATATCTACAACATTAAAAAACACATTTCGTGTAATGTAACAGATAAGTTATGTAATATGCAATTATTCCTGACACAATTTTTATAAATGTCAGTTGTCATTTTATCACTTTTGACTGTGACTAAAAGTGACCCACGTCCAACGTTGCCAAAATGTTCTTGCAGTTTATACTTTTAAACCTTTATACCTATATATACAATATGTCCTAGAATAGATAATACACAGGATCAAACATTTTTGAATTATTTTAAAACAACATTTCAGGAAAATCGGTCATTTAATTCAAAACAAAGATAAACAAAATTTTACTTAAATCGGTAATATACAGGGCACATTATTTATTTCCATTTATTTTTTATTGTACTAAATTGGATATATGGACTTGATAAGATTTAAAATTTTAAAGTTAAATCTACCTATTGCTAAGATTTGACAAAACGCCTCTATTGGTAAACATTACCGCAGCACTTAAATTTCCCTTAAACCGTTTAAGATGCGTTGTGATATGTATTTTTTTGTCTATTTTAAATGAAAGTTCCGATTTATTTTAATTAGAATAATTTGTGTTTGTAAAACGTAGTAGAATTTTAAACTTTATAAATAACACCATTCTCAGTGGTTGAGATATGATTACACCATAGTTTTAGTCTCCCCCGTGGCCTAGTGGACAGAGCTTTGATCTTCGAAGCCAGAGGTCGGCGGTTCGATTCCCAGCAGGGGAGACATGTTTAGGTAGTAGTTATTTAAAAATAACGACCGTGGTGGCACTACCGCGTTGTCTAAAAGGTGCTGTGAAATGCAACTGCATGTTTCAGTGCTTGGACAACGTTGACGGAACAGGGGAATGATGGGTTAAACATCTAATAACCCGACACCCACGGTACTCTGGTATTTAGGCATAAGTCCCGTGTTAACAAACTTCCTCTTACCCTGCTTAAGACACCCACGATACGTTAGTATTTAGGCTTCCAGCCTTCGTGGATTGTCCAAAGATAAAAAAAAATAGACCTTTGTGGGATGTCAAAAGATATTAAAAAAATAAAAAAATCTACATAAACAGTGCCGGATTGAGACTATGTCATGCTCTAAGCAACCCATTCCTGTGGACTAAAAAAGAAAAAAGTTTCTTCTCTGCATAAAAGCACTACTTACTAAATGGAACTTTATTTGTAGGGGTAAACAGAATGTAACACAGATAAAATTTTGACTACCAAAAAAAGATCCTTCTTTCTGTAAAGGCACTAATTTCTGACAGACTTTTTTTAAATTTTTATGGTGCCCCTAACAGCTTCGTAGTTTGCCTATAGGATAATCCGGTACTGTACAGTGTGGCACCTTTTCGTTGACCTTACAGGGTATCGCGACAAAAAATAGGACATAAAATAATTTACCATTAAATTTTTTAAACAAATTTAATGGTAAAAGTACTTTATTGCACTTAATTTGTTTTGTAGATACTGAGTGTTTTCCAAATTTTGTTTATTTTGCCAGGTACTTATTACTTTCTTGATATTAGAAACAGGCAAAAATGTAAATAGTAAAGTTTTAGGGATTTTTACGTAGAGTTCAGTGGCATACCTATATTTTTTCATTGACGTTTATTTAATGGATCACCCTGTATATGTTATCCCCAATAGAAAGGTTTTCTTTCTTAAAGCCGTAAAAATGCCACATTTGATATATTAAATTTGTCATAGTTTCGGAAATATAGCTATTTTCGGGAATTCGATAATAAAATGTCATTTTCAAATAAAACACCCTGCATATTTTATTAACATTAAATAGACCAGAAAAATTATAAAAGTTAAAAAGTTAGGAAATAAAAATCTATTGGCGAATTGTAGCAATATATTGTAAAATATTTAGTAATATCCCAGCAGAAAGTTTAAATAAACACAGCCAACTGCAGCATTTTTATGTCCAAAATTTAATATATATATATACATATATATATATATATATATATATATATATATATATATATATATATATATATATATATATATATATATATTAATAAAAGGTAAAGTTCTTTGGGCATATGGCTCATCAATGACGAGTAAAACCCCATGGTTGGTTGTTTAAAAATTACCTCTCTCCAAAAGGAAATGGAATACCCGGGCCCGACCAAGACGGCGACACGTGTTTCGTCTTCGTTAAGACTTGTCATAGCCGCTTCAGATCGTAGGCACCTTGATGATGCCCCGATTGACTGTAAATATCCTTTCTGTATCCCAGAACTAACGAATACAGACAACCGGTGCCATCTCACCAAGAAATTAAAAAACAACCAGCCATGGCATCGAGAGGTTAAAGGTGGTAAGTAAAAGTGCGCCATATAGTTGTACATAGCAAAAGTTAGGTATGCAACATACTGTTATGCCAACAAACCATATGGAAACTGGCCGCCCATCAGTCTGCGGGTTTGCAGAATTCGGATGAGTAGTTTTGCCAAATCCAGGTAGGTGGCGTACAGCAGTGACTGAAATATGATAAAAATCATATGGAAAGCAGTATTTTTCACCCAAACTGCGATATAATATAAAAATGAATGGTTCTTTTTTCCCTTTTTAATCTATATGTTAATATATCTTACCAATGATTTATTAATTTTTTGTTAGATCGTCATTTTAAAACCTTAAACTGCAATTAAAGGTATTTTATTACATAAGGAAGTCAAAGACCCCATAATTTGAGCTGCAATGTAGACCGCTAAATGTTGTCCATTTAAATGCACATTACTTAAAATTTGGCCACATATTTTCGGTGTTGGGTCGCACGCGACCCCAAACGACGGGTTTCCGGTGGGTTTCTAATTAAATAGATGATTTTTGTTTGCTTAGATAATCATTTAATGGGGCCTTGTATTAGCCATCATGCATAGTTGCCCTCCCTTTCCGATTTGATAACATCAAGATTTTATCTGAGCTAGCACGCGCCCTTGTCGTCGTAACGCATTTAAATTATATGAATAAAACGTCCTAATAGCAAATTTATTGGGAGATTGCCCTCGTTAAAAGATTGTTGACTTTAATTTGTCGATGACTTTACAATTAACTCCTATTTATTTTAGTTCAGAATTAATATTCTGCAGAAAATATCTGCAATAATCAGGTTTTATATTTGGCAAATAAAATGTCTTTATTATAAATTATTTTATAAAAAGGTTTATTTATATTTTTGTTCACTTATAAAACCAAAACAGTGTTTTTGTAACATAGGCTCAATGTTGGGAGGGGCTGAGGGACCACTGGGTCCCCCTCATCTAGGACATATTAGTATTATTCGGCATATATACATTGTAAAGTAAGGATTAGGACCCCTCCAAACATGCTAGTGGCACCACTGTGTTGTAGGTAAACGTTTTTTAATATTGAAATATAACGGCTGCAACCACTTCAAAAATAATTAAAAAGACAGTCCAAAATCCTAATAAAAAGCGGCCATTATTTATCTACCTATATCATGAAAACTATTTTTACTATGGATAATATCCAAACAAAAGTATTGGCAATGAGCTATCTCAAAAATATGGCGTTAATTAAAAAAATCCTAAATTTTCTGCTACGCCCTGCATAATTCCGTTTTTTTTATTCTACATCACAGCACTAATTAATCAACATAGGCATCTAATAAAAAATTAAAATATGCATTATACAGGCTGTGTAAGAAATTGTATTTTTTTTTTTATTATTCATAGCCTTAACCATAATCCTTTAGGCAAACCATTCGCAATACTTTTTAAACATTTTATATATTTAACCAAAAATTGTTTTTGTTTCGTAAGCAAATAGGTAAAAATCGCTTCTATTTGTATTTTATACTAAAACAAAACACAAAATTTAGTGCCTAACACAGGTTGATTAAAAAACCTATGCCATAGCTTATATATTCTTCATTAAAAATTAAAACAGAATTTATTTGAACATGAACCTAAAAATATTTTGTTTTTAATAAACTGCTGCTAAGTTCAACTGCAACTGGGTATTTTTTGGTAAATTTGAAATCGGTATTAATGTTAAATAAAATGCTGTTTTTATCGTTTTGTAGAAGAACTTTTTAAGAATACAATGGCTTTTCCAATTTGGGTTAACATTTTCTTTTTTTTTCCTATTTTACAGGGTGTAAAAGAAAAGTCCTATTTTTACAAAAACTTTGTCAATAAATACATTTTCCGTTTTTAATTATATAGTTATTCAGTTGACCATTTAAAAAAACAGTTTCTTGATTGCTTCATTTTCTAAAGGTACTCGCACACAAACTTTTTGTTTGGACAAACAAGCTTGTGTAAGCATAAAGTTTATTTATTATTCCGTTATAAAAATTTCGCCACAAAAGTGTACATGTGTGCGAGTACCTTTAGATATTAGTTTTATCTTTAGAAATTTTTTTTTTTTATATTGTCCTTTGTATACTTAACAGTTTATTACGAAAGTCTTTTTTTTATTATTTTAAAAGTTCTTAAGTACCCTTTTAAACTCTAGACATTTATTTCGAAAAAATTAGTTACGCGTCAGTAGCGTCGCAAATGTAATAAAATTTTATTTTGCTTAATATTATCTTCTTAAAGCTTCCGTGAGCACCACATATTCTGTAATTAAAATTTTAATTGTTTTTGACAACTTTTAAAAAATATCGACATTTATCTCGGGATCGTTTTTACTTTTGCAAAAAAAAGTTATCAATGGCATAATTATAATATATTTCTGTAGGTTTTTTTTACTCACCAGAGGATCATCGCGTCGCCATTATAATTGGTAATTCGGATTATTTTAGTGTATTTATCAAGTAACTTAGAACACACGTTAACATTTTTTATATCTTTTTTTTCTAATAACATACATGGAGTTTCAAAAACAATGGATTTCATATTTGTATTGTTTTAAGGAACACAAGGTTTTAATCATAGGATGATTTTACGAAGAAACTTCTTCTTCTTTCTTTCAGACGGGATTTAAATAAAAAAATTTTTAAGGAGAAATATAGTACGAATCTGTTTTTTTTTTCAAATAACTATTTTTATAAGTTTCCTTTAGTTTTAAACAAATTTGGTATCTTATTTTTCTTTCATAGAGGAAAGGTTTTTGCTTAATAAAATATAAATAATTTCTCCGCAAGATAACATGGAAAAAATATGAAAATTGATAGAAGATGCATTTTTGGTGTTTTGATAAAAATCGCTAGAATTATTATTTTAAAGGACGCAGGAACTCGCACTTTAAATCTTTTATTCTACTTTTAAAACACTTTTATAGGAGGGACTTCAAAATACAAAAAAGACATCTTCTTCTAGTTCCCCCATGATATCTATACGAACATGCGAAGAAATGTTTTATATTTTATTAAGCAAACACCATTTCTCAACGAAAGAAAACCAAGATATCAAATGTGTTTAAAAGTAAATGAAAATTATTTAAATTGTTTTTGCTTTAAAAAAGACAATGGTGTACTATATTTTTCTTAAAAATATTTAATTTAAATCCCGTTTAAACGCCAATGAATAAACTAAAAAGAAACATTTTACATCAGGAAGTGTCTCCTAATGTAAAGAAGTGGCTCTTTACCAAATTTTATTAAAACTGTTAAAGTGGTATCACAGGTATAAATATATATATATATATATATATATATATATATATATATATATATATATATATATTAAAGTTTACCATCCTTAATCTTAAAAGTAGATAGTCAGAATATAACTTTATTTTAACTTTTTCCTAAAATCATCTAGGGATTGAAACCTTGCTTTCCTTAAAAAAATACAAATGTGGAATCCAGGATTTTTAAAACATAATGTAATTTTTTTCTCAAAAAATAGTAAGATATAAAAAAAATGTTACCGTGTGCTTTAAGTTAATCTCCCATTCTTCAATGCATTGCTTATGTGCGGGTAAGCATAAAGTTTTAAATTTTGTTTTGTCGGCTCTTTTATATACCTTTGTGCTTTTGAAGAGTGTGTCTTATTTCTACGTATTTTTATGTTTGTATGAGTAAACATTTCATGCAGCATACTTGATTTTTGCTGTACGTACTGTCACTTTAGGCTCAGGAAGAGGCAGACCAATTTTTTTTTCTGTCTGTGTATTGAGAAAAAAGTTTAGAGTGCCATCTGTAATGACTGCGTCCTAAATCACTTTGTTGTTGATGTGCTAAAAGTGCTTCATTGTCACGATTTATTTTCAGTTGGGTCATACACTATTTCGTTTGTCTTCACTTTATTTTTTTCTTGATCTTATATGATTTATTTTCATTATCACTCAACTCATAATAATTATTGTTATTATCATTATTGCTTCGTGTAGTCTTATAATCTCTTTAAGCTTCTTTAAACTTAAATATTCCTTTTGATAGACATGTCTTTGTTAATACGCAAATAACAAACACCTATAATTGAGGCCATAAACTTCTACCGCATACGATCTTTGTTGTGGTAATAGTAATAACCAAGGTTTAGAGGTAGGTAAAGCATCAATATTATAAGACAACATTTTAAAGAAATATAGCTAAAATATTTTTTGGTTGGGTCACCGGTGACCCCATGTTATCGTTTATTGGTTAAGAACGACAAATTCGCAGACCCATGTTTAAATGAACTTTTCTTTGTGTTTTTAATAGTGGATGTATCACACTGAAAAGACACATTTTTAATATATTAATAACAATCTGTGTAAAAAGTTACACATTGTCATAACATATTTTATTTAACGGTTTCAATTTGTTTTGTAAAATTCTTACCGCCTAAGGTTAAAAAATGTTTCCCTGTTCAGTAAAAATTATAATGCATTTAAAATTAAAACCCTTTTTACCGAATTCAGGGCTTTTTATTTATCTTGATTTGTGCAATACAATCTTATATGCCCCGAAAATCCTCTACAGGTTTGGAGAAACCCAGTTTTTTTAACGCTCTAGGTTATGCTCAAACATAATAATTTTACTTGGGGTTATTCTTTAAGGTATTGAGCAACACTTTAAAGAACCCTATTTAAAGAAAGGCATTTTAAAAGTTAATGAGATATAAAAATCAATAATAAAAGCCGAAAAGTACTTATCATTAAAGTACTATGACGGAATATCCATAAAAAATTGGTAATTTTTAATATTTAAAGCATATTGGCTTGTTTGATTTAAAGCAGCTTTCAAAAATTATAAAAATCAAATACCTGTACCTTTTATAGTATAAACTGCTTCTTATTTCAACTGCAACTGGGAATTTTTTGGTAAATTTTAAATTATTATTACTTTTAATAAAAATGCAATTACAAAATGCGGTTTCTACCGTTTTGTTGGAAATTTTTTAGAAAAAATAGCTATTCCAATTTTAGTAAAGTTTTTTCTATTTTTATTCTACAAGGTATAAAAAAAGTCCTATTTTATCTCATTAACTTTGTAAAATGCCTTTCTTTAAATAGGGTTCTTTAAAGTGTTGCTCATTACCTTAAAGAATAACCCCAAGTAAAATTATTATGTTTGAGCATAACCTAGAGCGTTAAAAAAACTGGGTTTTTCCAAACCTGTAGAGGATTTTCGGGGCATATAAGATTGTATTGCACAAATCAAGATGAATAAAAAGCCCTGAATTCGGTAAAAGGGTTTTAATTTTAAATGCATTATAATTTTTACTGAACAGGGAAACATTTTTTAACCTTAGGCGGTAAGAATTTTACAAAACAAATTGAAACCGTTAAATAAAATATGTTATGACAATGTGTAACTTTTTACACAGATTGTTATTAATATATTAAAAATGTGTCTTTTCAGTGTGATACATCCACTATTAAAAACACAAAGAAAAGTTCATTTAAACATGGGTCTGCGAATTTGTCGTTCTTAACCAATAAACGATAACATGGGGTCACCGGTGACCCAACCAAAAATATTTTAGCTATATTTCTTTAAAATGTTGTCTTATAATATTGATGCTTTACCTACCTCTAAACCTTGGTTATTACTATTACCACAACAAAGATCGTATGCGGTAGAAGTTTATGGCCTCAATTATAGATGTTTGTTATTTGCGTATTAACAAAGACATGTCTATCAAAAGGAATATTTAAGTTTAAAGAAGCTTAAAGAGATTATAAGACTACACGAAGCAATAATGATAATAACAATAATTATTATGAGTTGAGTGATAATGAAAATAAATCATATAAGATAGTTTATTCATGTTTCAATTATCACAAAATAGTAATTTACACACGTCAAGAAATTAAAATCCTTACAACTAGTAGGTACCTATATAAAACAAGATTATTAAAAATAAAAATTTAAAATAGCCTCACAATAGTAAGTACTAGAATATAATATTAAATAAAATTTATCTTACAGTTACGGTTAGTTATAAAAATTAAAAAACACAAAATACAATATTAAATAAAAATGAAAAAGACATCACATTTTACACATTGGAAAAAGTTAAAAATTCGTCAATAGAATAGAAACTATTGAGAGTTAAAATATTCCTAATTTTTAATTTAAAGCTGTTAAAGGGTAACATTCTTACTTCAGCAGGAAGAACATTAAAAAATTTTATACCCCAGTACCCTGGGCCATCCTGACACCTTCTTAGACGACAGTGGAGGGGCACAATGTCAGTTCTATTACGAGTACAATAATTGTGAACGTCCTCGTGAGTGTCATACAGAGTTAGATTCTTTCTAATGTATAGAAGATTCTGCAGAATGTAAACCGATGGCAAAGTCAGGATACCAAGCCCACGAAAAGCATCTCTGCAGTCATCCCTAAATTTTAATCCGGCCAAAATTCGAATTGCCTTCCTCTGCAAACGGAAAAAGGCGCCCCACATCAGCAGCATGTCCCCATGCAAGAACTGCATACGTCAAATGGGCATGGAAAACACCAAAATAGGCCGTCCTAAGCACCGAAACAGACACATTATTAGCAAGACTGCGAAGTAAATACAAGCCTCGTGTTAGCTTTGAAGCCACTTGGTTAATATGAGGTCCCCATTGTAAACGTTGGTCCAGGTAGACTCCCAGAAATTTCGTCTCTTCAACCTGAAGGTTCACTCCACTTCTCATAGAGAAGACTACTCTATTGGTTTTATCTGCATTTAGCACCAGTTTATTGCTGCGGAACCACTCCTCAGCCCTCTCCTGTGCCTCCCTTGATCCCCCAATTGAATCCTCTAAAGTTTCAGCCCGGAAAGACACTGTTGTGTCATCGGCAAAAAGCGTGTACTTGGAGGATGAATCAATTAATGGCAAATCATTGATATAAATGAGAAAGTATTGGTCCCAAAACGGAGCCTTGGGGTGTAGATCATTTCAAAAAAAAGTTTCTCAGATTTTTGATATCTGCTTTATTTTCCAAGATTTTTTGATTTTTATATATTTTTTTAATGTTGTTCCTCATGTTTCCTTTACTTAACAGTTTCTCACAGATTCATTATTTTTCACATAATTTTAAAAGTTTATAACAACCTTTTAATACTCTATTATTTTTTTAAATAATAATAACGCGTCAGTAGCATCGCAAATGTAATAAAATTTTATTTTGCTACATAATAACTTCATAAAGTTTCCGTGAGCAACACCACATATTCTGTATTTAAGATTTCAATTGTTTTTTTTTATAATTTTTAAAAAATTATGGACATTTATCTTGGAATGGTTTTTTACGTTTGTAATAAAAATGTTTAATGGCGTACTTACAATATATTTCTAAATCTCCTCTTTTACTCAGCAGAGGATCATCACGGCCCCATAATAATTGGTAATTCAGGTAATTTAACGGTATTTATCGATTAACTTAAAGCACACGTTAACATTTTTTTATATCTTACTATTTTTTGAGAAAAAAATTACATTATGTTTAAAAAATCCTGGATTCCACTTTTGTATTTTTTAAGGAAAGCAAGGTTTCAATCCCTAGATGATTTTAGGAAAAAAGTTAAAATAAAGTTATATTCTGACTATCCACTTTTAAGATTAAGGATGGATGCTGTATATATTTTTATGGATATTCCGTCATAGGTTTATTTATTTGTTGCATGACTTATTTTTAGACTTGTTTTTAGTTTTTAAGTTGGTTTATCCTCATTTAGTTTTAAGTTAATATTCATTATTAACTTATTAAAATTTTCACATCTTTTATGTTATAATATTCATACTTTATCATATCTTAAATTTAATTGTGGATACTCTAGTGGGTATTTTACCTGTTTGTGTCCTTATATTAAAATGAATAATAAATAAATAAATAAATAATTACTTTAATGATAAGTACTTTTCGGCTTTTAATGTAGTGCATATCTCATTAACTTTTAAAATGCCTTTCTTTAAATAGGGTTCTTTAAAGTGTTGCTCATTACCTTAAAGAATAACCCCAAGTAAAATTATTATGTTTGAAACTAACCTAGAGCGTTAAAAAAAACTGGGTTTCCAAACTGTAGAAGTTTTCAGGGCATATAAGATTGTATTGCACAAATCAAGATGAATAAAAAGCCCTGATTCGGTAAAGGGTTTAATTTTAAATGCATTATAATTTTACTGAACAGGGAAACATTTTTTAACCTTAGGCGAGGTAGAATTTACAAAACAAATTGAAACAATTATAAAATATGTTATGATGATAATGTAACACACAGATTGTGATAATATATTAAAAATGTTGTCTTTTCAGTGTGATACATCACTATTAAAAACACAAGAAAAGTTCGACAAACATGGGTCTGCGAATTTTGTCGTTCTTAACCAATAAACGATAACATGGGGTCACCGGTGACCCAACCAAAAAATATTTTAGCTATATTTCTTTAAAATGTTGTCTTATAATATTGATGCTTTACCTACCTCTAAACCTTGGTTATTACTATTACCACAACAAAGATCGTATGCGGTAGAAGTTTATGGCCTCAATTATAGATGTTTGTTATTTGCGTATTAACAAAGACATGTCTATCAAAAGGAATATTTAAGTTTAAAGAAGCTTAAAGAGATTATAAGACTACACGAAGCAATAATGATAATAACAATAATTATTATGAGTTGAGTGATAATGAAAATAAATCATATAAGATCAAGAAAAAAATAAAGTGAAGGCAAACGAAATAGTGTATGACCCAACTGAAAATAAATCGTGACAATGAAGCACTTTTAGCACATCAACAACAAAGTGATTTAGGACGCAGTCATTACAGATGGCACTCTAAACTTTTTTCTCAATACACAGACAGAAAAAAATTGGTCTGCCTCTTCCTGAGCCTAAAGTGACAGTACGTACAGCAAAAATCAAGTATGCTGCATGAAATGTTTACTCATACAAACATAAAAATACGTAGAAATAAGACACACTCTTCAAAAGCACAAAGGTATATAAAAGAGCCGACAAAACAAAATTTAAAACTTTATGCTTACCCGCACATAAGCAATGCATTGAAGAATGGGAGATGTCCAAAAATAGATTCACGTTTTCTATAAAAAACATTGGTATAACAAAACAACCAGAAAAAGAAATGAAATAGATTTTTATTTGTTCGAACTTTAAAACACAAGAAATTTTTATGGGTTGTAAACTTGAGGGACCTAGGTTCATAGTGTACAATCTCCATTTCTACTTTTTAATACAAAAGTAAAATAAATGTCCTAATGGTTGTATTTGGCAACACTGAATTTAAATAAATCACTTTTTAGGCCATGACAGATTGCTCAAACTTAAGAAAGAATGAATTACATTATTTAATCTATAAGTTCTTTGTTTTTAATCATATGGGTCAATTTTTTTTTGTCCCAGTTTTACAATTTTCATATTTTTACTATATTATTATACCTGATTTGGAGGGCAACATTTCCGTATCTAATAAAGTTAGATATACCTAATGTGGTGTTTCCTTAAAGCTCTTAAAAAGATCTAAAAGTATATATTTTTAAATAAAGCCCCTGTATATTATATTACTATTAAAAAGATCTTTAAAAGGGCTTTAAGAATATACCACAGAAGGTACATCTAACTTTATTAGTTTTGGAAATATGGCCATCCAAATCAGGTATTTAGGTAGGAGTATATGCTTAGGGCATCACAGAGTCTTAATTCGGCAACTGTTTACAATATAGTAAAAAGTGGCTAGGCATTGAAAATTTATAAAAAAAACATTTTTTTTAATGTGCATTTTAAATGACAAAAGTTTAAATTTAAATTGTATGTACTTGAAATTAATATTAAGAGCTCAAACTTGGTGGATTTTTTTCTACATATAGGTTAAATTTTTTGAGTACCGAGAAAAAACTTTGCGGAAATGAATCCCCCAATGTACCGGGTGTCAAGTTATAAATTTAAACCTCCTTAACTTTTTTATTTTTTATCGTAAAAAATATCAGCTTATTGAGCTGCTTCTGTAGTTTTCAAATTAGTTATCAGATTTTTATTATCTCTTAAGATATACACGGTACAACAAAAAGTATTTTTTCATGGAACACCCTATATATTATTGCACCATTAAAAAGATCTTTTAAAAACCTTTAAAAAAATACCACATTTTATGTGCCTTTCTCAATTAGTTTTTAAAATATGGCCATGTAACTCTGATGAATAATTTTTAATTCCCATTAGAAACGTAATGAACTGATCTCTTCCTAACTTTTTATTTTTTAACGTATAATAGAAATAAAAACACCATTTTGTTAGGATGATTCTGTAGTACATGTATCTTTCAACAGAAATCTTTTTTCTCTTAAGATATACAGGGTACGACAATAAGTATTTTTTAAAGAAACACCCTGTATATTAAATCACCTATAAAAGATAATTAAGAGTGTCACAAAAACACTATATTTTATGGGTATATTTTAAATGGTTTTGAAAATATGACCATAAAAAAATATTAGGCAATTATTTCCATACCTAATACATATAACCTACCTACATAATTGAAAATTACACTTCTTCTTTACATTTGGATGGCCATATTTCCGAAACTAATAAAGATAGATAAATCAAATGTAGTATTTTTAAAGCTTTTTAACAGATATTTTATTAGTGATATAATATACAGGGTTTCCATTTAAAAAAATTATACTTTTGTCCTACCCTGTACATTTTAAGAGATATTAAAAATTTAATTACTGATTTAAAAACTACATAATTAACTCAAAAAACAGATATATTTATTTTTTTAGGTTAAAAATAAAAAAGGTAAGGGAGAAGTAAATTTATAACTTAACACCCGATACATATTACAAATTATAGTTTTAGAGTTAAAAATTTTATATTCTTTTTATTATCATCAATTAACTGACTATCGCATCAGCTGGATCTGTAGGCGTTAAATGTTGTATTCATAAATCAAGCACTTTACATTAAATTTAGTTTATTATGTACACCCCTAACTAAATATTAATAAGTAGTTGTTCAGTTGTTTTATTTGGCTTAAATTATTAATAGGCAGGTAATACTTTTAATGTACTTTTAAAAAGTTTCTGACATTGTGAATAACGAAATTAAAAACACTTGTCTGAACTGCTAAATTCTAAAATAAAAATTGTCGTTTTACTTTAAGAAATAAAAACATGGGAAAAATCTATTTTTAAAAACACATAATTAAATAGTTTTAGGCTTAACCGGAAATGCTACCAATTTTGGTATTTAAAATGGAACATTAATTAAATACAAAGTTGTAAAGCGGGTCTATTATTTTGGCCAAAAAGCAACTTTAAAATTTTGCTAGGTTACTACCTTTGCCCTGCGGCCGCCAGCTTGGAAAAGGAGTTGCAAACGGTTTAATTATTTATATGAAAAAATGTTGGTCACACGAGAAAAATTATAAAACATTTTTTGTTCCAAATTAAATGCTATTTAATTTTTATAAAGCCATTTTTTACTTAGATTAAAAATAAAATAGTTATTAATAAAAATTAGGGCCTCTTGCAAACAACTTTTTTTAACCGTAATTACTTTCTTTAAATTTATTTTGCGAAAAATTTACGTTTAAACATTTTTACATTCAACATTCAAAGAATAATTTGAGTTTTATAACTTTGATTAAAAATAACAAACTTTTAAACAAAAGTAGAAATCAAATTCTGAAATTTGTTAACCTTTCAAGAGTAAACACCTTTGTTTACAGTGTGGTTGAACGGGTTAGAATAAGTTCATTTAAAATTCAGGGGTTTGTTTTTTGGAAAAAACTTCGATTTTTGTTTTTGGCTGCGGTGTTTTCCATAGTAAAATCATGTATACAGGGTGGCCCACAAATAAGCAATTACCATCAGCTGTTTTTTTTTTTTAATGGAAACAACCATTTTTATAACAATTGTGAATTCTTCATCGAATTCTAACTATATTTCGTGTACCATGTCTTAACCTAAGTCAACAGTTATTGAGAAACTTATTTATGAACATAAATGAAGAGCAAAAAATTAGGTCGATAGCCTTCGCTTATTTTTGGGCCACCCTGGATACATAATTTCAACACCAAAAATAAAAATTAACGTGTTTAAGCGCTTAAAAAAAAACAAACCCCTTAATTTTTATTAATTTTTTTAACATACGCCACGCCCCTTTATAAATATTGTATGAAATTGATGGTAAATTTCTCGATAACTGATAACTTTAGGCATAAAGTAACGTACCTACGGATAAGAGAAACCATGGCGTTCTAATATTTTCGTACCGCTTTGGCGGCAAAGCTAAGCGCTGCCTGGCGGCAAGCTTGGCATTGTTGCCAGTTTGTACTTCAACGGCGTCGGTCGAAGACTCATGTAAAATCAGCTGTGCGGAGACACGTCAACTTACAGCAAGGTGAGTTGTATTTGTCTCTAAGAAAAAAACTCGTGGTAAATTGCAACAGTTTTAATTATTCATGCTCTAAATAAGTTAGTTTTACAAAGGGGAAAAATTAATTATTTGTTTTTAAAATTAAAACTAGGTTTACATAAAGGGTGTCCGAATTTCGATGCACTTGCGTGGTATCTTGGTTAATATTAGAGATGGAGACTTGCAGTTTTCGCGAAGTGTGCTACTTTTTGATGAAGCGAAAGATGAGACTAATATATTTTTTATGGCCTTTTTGTATTTGACATAAAGGGCATTTTTTTAAATTTTGGGACCGTCCTCGTATTTCAGTTGTCTTTTAACAAATGTAAAAACTTAAGATAGTATATATGTTTACGTGGAATCCAGTGGTGTACCTAGTTAGATTTAAAAAAAATATATATTTTTAGTTTTTACTTTTGATATAAGTTAAAGGAATATTGAAGTACGGAGAGGGTCGCAAAATGGAAAAAAAATCGTTCGTTAAAAACAAAAAGGGCCATAAAAAATATTTTAGTGGTATCTTTCCGTTCATCAAAAAGTAGCAACAACACTTGACGAAAACTGCAAGTCTCCATTCCTAATAATAACCAAGATACCCTGCAATTGCAACGAAATCCGGACAACCTGTTTAAATTAATCTTCCGGCGGAAGCGCTTGTACAAGGAGGCTACATTAGTGCGTCGGGATTCTATAGCGCCTAAACTATGGAAGTTAGAATTTGTTTAAAGTTGTTGATAAATTAGAGATAAAAGGCCCATTTCTAGAAAATATTTTGTTTATATACATGGTACTCAAATTTGCGCTACCACAATTTGATATTTTTTTTTGTATTGTGGACCCCTAATATTTTTACATATTTGGGACTATTTTATGTTTGTCTATACATGTGTACAATATTAGACTTATTAAATCATAAATTTTTAAGAAAATAAATTTCTTATAAAAATACGAGAAACATCAATAAAGAGTTAAATCCGATTGAAGAGGGTTAAAAGATACTCTTTTATAAGTACGGAAAAATTTTAATGTACAGTGCTCAAAAATATTTTTACAATAATGAAAAGTTCAATTAGCTTTTTTCTCGTTTTTTTTTGTTAATAGAACTAAATATTATTACTTAGTCTAATAGACCTTTAGCAAATAAACAATTTTTATAATAGGCTTGAAGTCTCTATTTATCTTTATTTTTGAGTTACTGGGACAAAAACACCGTTTTAAAATAATTTTTAAGCAGAATCGTGACAACAATATATACGATTAATTTAAAAATTTGGGGAACATATAATTACTTAGAGCTGTATAGTCTTTCGTTACTGTTTTTTTTTTAATATTTTCCCCTTAACACGCTTATCTTTAAAAATTCTTTATGTGCATCTATTAAAAAATGTTGGGTTTGTTTTTTTCTCCTATAATACAATTCCCTTGTCAACAAATCTTAACAAAAGTATTCTTTGTAGGTACACATTTTTCATCTAAAACTTTTTTTTGATAAATGTGCAGCGCAATTAATAGTAGAAAATAATTTCTCTCCTTTTATGCAACTCATTTTTGCAAAAATTGATTGTAGTAAATGTACATATTTTAAGAAAATGTCTGTCCAAACTTAATACTATGAATTTTTTAACAGACGCTCTTGAAGATAGTTGGAAGATAAGCGTGTTATAATAAAAGTATTTGGAAAACAGTGACGAAAGATGATATACGCACTTGTAAAATATGAAATTTGCGGCTTAAAAACCTCAGATAAATATTATTATCTTATGATTTTCAAATTATTCTTAATGGTTATAATAGCTTAGTGACTTATTGTTCAAAAATGGCCCGATACTTCTGTTTTTGAGTAGAAGCAAATGCTTTATACAGTGAATAAAGTATTTCAACATTAGTAGATTTTTGAACAGACTTACCTCAAAAAGTCCTGCTGGCACCCCCACCCCCCTCAAAGTTGGTTAAGGGATTGATATAGTTTTTTGTAATATCTTCTAAACGGTAAATGATAAAAAACTGATTTTAGTGTCGTTAGATAGAGCACAAAATTCTGTAAAATAGTAATAATTAAAATTGTATTTTTGTTTATTACGTAAGAATCTCCAATATGGAAAAAGTTGGAGGGGAGCATCCACAAGGCATTTTTTACGATATATCTTCCAAACCGTCTACCAAACAAAAAAATATAAGACACAAAAAATTAAGGCCAAAGTTTTCCCTATCTAATGGTGTATAACACTATACTATTTTCTTTTAAATTAAAGCTACCAGTGGCGTACAAAAGTAGCACTACACCAGTATAGTAGGGAGTTAAAAATAGAAATTTTTAATGTTATACTTTTTATTTTATTTTTTTCAGAATATTTCTCATTTTAGTTATATTAATTGGTAATATTACCTTATTGCGCAAAAAAAATAAACTCATTTTTTAAAACATGAATTTCTAACATTTGCATTTTTACATTTTGGTCCATTTAATTTGTAAGTACCCTGTGTAAATTATTAGATTTTTGGATGCATTTACTTTCTGTATCTTAACTATACATTTAATGAGTTTTGACTCAGATTTAGGCGAATTAACCCTTATTTAATTAAAAAAAATGGCAAAAATGCACTACTTTTAAATAGGTAACCTTTTGTAATTTATTTAATAATCAATTGTTATCAAACTTGCAAAAACATTCCGAAATAATAATTTGTTTAATAATTTTATGGGCAAAAAACAAAACGTTTTTTTTTTATAGATATGGGACTCACGAATTTTTTTACATTTTGCAGATGCCCAGTGGTTAATTTAATTTTTAAACAACCTATATAATTCAATTGTTTTTAAGTGCATTTATTGTTGTTATATTTATTTAAAATGGTTCTTATTTTATTAGTTTAGTATCGGTTCTGGGTAAAAATACCGTAAATTAAATAAAAGTTTGTAAAAAATGTACTACTTTTAAATAACTCTGTGAAATTTACGGATCAAAAATGTGACTTATTTATTTAACACTCTGTATAACCTAGTCAGTAAAAAGCAGCTTAAAGACAATAAGAATAATAATAAAGGTATATTAAATACAGTGGCGGCTGGTCATATGAATCAAGTGAAGCACTGATTCACCTAAAATTCTCGTATAATACTTACATATTTCTACAATGTCTTCAATTTACTTTTACTTAAAAAGAAAAAAGTTTTATTTTCCCTCGGTTAGAATTAAATATCAAATAATCAAATTACGACATTTTAAGTTTCATCAATTTATTCCAATCCAATCACTTGAGCCGCGCGCCGCCGATATTCCGATAAAGAGAGCGACCAGAGACGAGCGACGCTACTAACAGGTGCTCGACAACGCCGCGCGCCGACGACCGAGAATAGAAGCACATCCCAGAAGTGTAGAAAACGATTCTCAATTTCGCTGCTGCAGGCCGCTTGTTTACGGCGGTTGCCATGGAAACGACACGTATGGTTAAGACTGAAATGCGAACCAGTGCACCGCGATTCATTGTGATTCAGTTTAGTAGTAAGGCGCTTTAGAACGTGAAAAATCAAAAAATAGGGACGACGCGCGTGGATTTTTCGCGGCTATGTATTATTATTTTATTATTATTAATAACAGTATAGATTATAATGGATTCGTTTCCAATTTATGACCCAGTGTGTGTTTTGCTGGAAATACCTTTTTCAAGGTGGAATGAAAATGACCAAAAACCAGCGGGGGGGCATGAATTTATTAAATGTGATTCACCAACTTTAGAGGTCACGAGCCGCCACTGATTAAATATCATAATACCTTCTATTCACCGCTTAAATTCGGAGCTAAAAGTATTAGTTAACCATCTTGGACTCCCAATACTTTACGTTTCGAACAACCAGCGGCCGACGCGACGCCGGCAAACGACGAACAAATGTGACCTTGTGAGCAGTTACACCGCCTTCCTCGCTTGTATACTAGTTAGAAGTAACAAATGCACAATCTGGCAACAAAAATGATTAACAGGCGCTATTTCAATGAAAAACGAACAAAATTATATTGGGAGTTTTCGCATGACCTTTTAAAAATCGGCTATCCCATGATAACTCTTTATAATTTACTCTAGATGCTTTAGGTAAAAGATATGGTACATTAAAAAAGTTAAGATTCGATGCAGAATTCAAAAATGTTATAAAAAATAGGTGTTTTCATTTACAAAAATAAAGTTGATGGTCATTGCTTATTTGTGGGCCACCCTGTATACATGATATTACCATAAAAACACCTTAGCCAAAAACAAAAATCGACGTGTTCTGATGTGTTTCCAAAAACAAACCACTGAATTTTAAATGAATTTATTCCAGCCCGCTCGACCACACTGTAAACTAAGGTATTTACTCTTGACGGGTTGACAAATTTAAGAAATTAATATCTACTTTTGTTTATAATTTTGTTATTTTTTACTGAACGATAAAAAGTTATTAAACCAAAAATATTCTTTGGATGTTATTCTGTAAAAATGCTTTAACGTTATTTTTTCGCAAAATGTATAGAAATTAAGTATTCTTTAGTTAATTTGTTTTCTGGAAGATTAAGTTTAAACAAAATAATATTTGGCTTTTCTCCAGTATAAAAAAGTTTAATAAACATTTTAAGAATATTTAAACTTTTATATACTATGAAGAACTATTGTGTCCTAGCATAATATATTTAAAGGTAAGATTACTTTAAAACAAATAAATTAATATGCATTATAAAATTACTTACAATACAGAGGTCGTCACCCAACAACTGCAAGATACTACACAATATCAACCACCAGGGTTTAGGACTTTATCTTTTTAAAGACCTGGAAATCGCAAGAAATTCTCTGCTTCTCAATCCAATTCTCCAAAATTTTGTTTTCAAACCACGATACAAAAGTTCGTCGGCTCGAATAATGTTTTTAATTTATTTGTACAACGGCATGTGCAGTAAATATAATAGGCACATTATTATATCTTTTTTGGGTTTCTTCTGCAATTTTTTTTTACCATTTTTTAATAATTATAATACAACATTATTCTCATTGTCTATGTACGTAAATAATATGTTCTTTGTTTACTGTTACTGAAATGTGTTTTTGTATTTTACACTTGTTAAGTTAATGACTGGAAGTAGCTACCTGTATTTTTATCAAGTAAGTTGGAATATTTTAATTATTATTATACAAAACTATTTATTAACTTACTTTTAGCGTCGTCCTAATGATGACCTAGCTAAAGTCGAAAACGCTTGACGGATTTAAATAAAAATATTTATACCTATTACCTCTATCGTAAAGGTATACTAGGCAAGAAACTTAAGATCAAATATTACCGGCTTGTGTAAAAGTCTACGTAAATCATCTGCAGTTATTTATTAGGGTAATACTTTTAAACAATATACAGTGTGTCCAAGGATGGATAATATTAAAAAAGAGTTATTTTTAGAAAAATGTTTGTTTCTTTTAAAATAGTAAAAGCTATAATAAAAATTGCCATCTAATATACAGATTTAAAATGGTAGAAATATTTACTTAAAATAAAAAATTCTAATAAATATGTTATTAACTACCTAATTAAATAGCATCAAAAAGTAATAAAAAAATTGTGCTAATGTTTCGATGTGTAAACTAAAATATTGCTGCCCCTACTGAAAAAAAAATGGGTTCTAAAAGCACATCATTTATTTTTAGTTTTTTCGTGGATTTAAAAAAAAAAATTAAATTTTATTGCCATATCTTAAATGTTGCAAATTTATTCATATTTTTTGAAATTAATTGCCAGTTGATTTTTTTACCCACACAACAATGATTTGTATGCAAAAATATCAGATACCCGCAAAAAGTTTAATAATATACAGAAAAATATTTTTGCAAAATTTGTAATCAAAATTAAACTTATTAAATTTACAAAAAAATGCAGAGAAACGATTTGCTTTTAAGATTAAGATTCTTTCTGTTTATTTTTTTTCTAATTTTAAAATATATATTTTCTTTGGCAAAGTATCTATTAGTCTCGAGGCGAATAGCATCTAGTATAAATTTGGTCTCTTGATTTTTAGATAAAATAATTTAAAAATCTTAGATACTTCCTGGTCTCTAGTCCGCTTGATTTGACAACCCTAAAATATAATGATAATGACACACAGTTAAAAGGTACCCTATCATAATAGCTACTGGATATATTTGACAAAAATGATCATAAGAATGACAGGATGATTTTGGCCACTAACTAAATCCATCAGTACTACGAAATGGTAATAATTATTTAGATGTAAAAGAAATATACCTACACCTATTAAAACCTGCAGTTTAAAATAATTTGTACGGCATAAACACTTTACATACCAGCAATATACAGTATGTCTACGTAAGTTGGCGTCATATGGGAAACTTGTTTATTATTAATTTCACGAAAAAATGTTATTCGTTATGCATGGTCCAAAGCCAAAAAAGTAACCATCGGATATAAAATTTTATTAGTCATCTACGAGGTTTGGCCAAAAATGTAATTTTGTTTAAAAGTAAAGTAGCTGTATTTTTGCTAATATCGAAAATTTTTATTAAAAAAAAGATGTTTAAAATTAAAATTTGCTTCTAAATGTGTAATTTTGTTAATTTCCAAAAGAAAACTATTTGTTTTTTCTGGAATTATGGTGACAAGTTAAATTTGTACATTAGTGCAATACATTTCATGATTATAAATTTCATATGACAATTTTAAATAATATTTACAAGTGTAATTTTATCAAAATTAGAGGAATGTACAATGCACTAGTAAACAAACTCTCGATTTTAGCAGAGAAAAAAATTAAAAAAATTGTAAATATACAAAATTGCATATTTAGAAGTAACTTTTCATTCCAAACAGTTTTTTTAAACAATTTCTGATTTTATTGAAAATACGGGTCCTTTACTCTTGAGCAACAACTAAAATTTTGGCCATCCTCGTAGATGACTGACACAATTTAATATCTGATAATTTGGAAGGGGAGCCCAAGAGGGAATTTCGAGATTTACTACAGCGCGGCAGATTAATATACCGGAGGACACGTTGTACCCGGTTAAGTACCTCCACCAAATATGAGCTCCGTATACAGGGCCGATCATAAAAACAAAATTATATTCATCAGAAATTGTCGAGCGCGTTAGATTAAAATAGGGTGAGTTAATTACATGTCAAACATTGTATATTCCACTAATCTGACAATTTAAGAGTGACGTAAAGGAAACGGAGGGCTACAAAAAAACGTCAGATTAGCATTTCCGAACGTGGCTATTTTTTAATTTTAAAGAAAATAATTTAGAATTACCTAAAAATATATAATACGATACGACTCAAACGATTTCCACAAGCTGAAATAATAATATACTAGTATTTTTTTGACATATTTAAAAGTCTATAGCCGCTTCCCCCACTGATGGAAGGATGTACATTATATAACATTTTTTTCTTCTTATCATCTAAGCTTTGCAACCCAATAGGTCTCTAAGACGCTCGAGTAAATCCCCATTTAGCATTGTGGGCTCCCATACTGATTATTGTATTTTAGGTTTTGGGCCATGCAGAACTTTATATAAAAAATAACCTTTTTTCGTAAAATTAATATTAAGAAAGTTTTCCATATGACGCCAACCTACCTAGACACACTGTAGGAGTTTATTAAAGAAAAAACTAAATATAAAAATAACATTATATTGACATAAAGTGTGGTCACGGATGGACTTAACTATAACTGAAAAATATATATACTAGCCAATAAAATAATGTTTGAAAAAAAACCTTAAAAAATGCCCTAGGATGTAAAGAAAGATTTAAATTTACGAAAGTAATATTTTCGACAAATAAAACTTATTACCTATTTAAAAAGGCATAAAAATTTCGTTACTTTATGCATAACTACTTACATACATTTTAATTTAACTTAATGTTGTTTGCATATAAAGTGTAAAATGAAATACTTATAAAGAAAAAAATCATTCATTTTAGTTTACACCTAATTTTCTTCAGTTCTCATAAGCAATAAAAAATGTTTTCGACTTTTTTGGTACTTTTTCTTGCTTTTTAGTTAAGTAATTTTAAAAATATATATATATATTTTTGTTTAATTTTTGATAATATTTTTTACGGTTTTAGACCACCCTCTTTATGATAGGGCAATTTTTATTTTAGCTCTAAGCATTTTAGTCAAAGAAAATTTTTTATGAAGAATAACTTTAATAACTAAATTTTAAAAATAAATTTTTTCAAGTATAGTTAGTTCATCCGTAGACACACTGTATATAAACGTTAAGGTTAGATTTAGAAAGATGTATTTTCCATTATACCACCAAATAGAGAATTTTTAAATATTTAATATTAATTTATAAAATGTTTCTTCATTCTTTCAATATGTCATTTAATAATATAAATTTGTTTTTTATCGACTGAGTTTTATAGTATTAATGGTTTTGTAACACGAGTATATTTAGGGTGCCTCGACACAAAAGAAGGCTCGTTTTAAGGGCGTTTATATACATGGGTGTAATATTACTGGCCCTACATTTTATTATTAAATTACAAACCAACATCTGAGGGCTTTTAATAGGGAAAAAGTGCACTTTAGGAGGTAAGAGAAATAATAAAACCAATTTTCATCATTACACCTTACCATAGATAATTATTTTATGTATTTGTATACATTTTGTTTTCTTGAATTTCAACGATGTTAAACACATTTAAGTATTTTACATGATAGTAAATATGAACTGGTAAATACATAGACAAAATATTTACTTATTTGTGTAGATATTTCTTTATGTTTTATAAAGTTTTGATCTCTCCGTAGATATTCGCACTATTTCGAACATATTGTCTTAGACGTAAGGTCGTTTTATAGTTATTTACATAGCGTCCGCCAAAGCAGAAATTGCATATTTGGTACTTGGATAACTTTTTGGACTGGGAAAAAATGGGTTAATTATCTAAAAACCCGGCATCCACATTACCCTATACTTAGTCTTCATGTAAGCTTTTAAAATGTTTCAAAAGTACAGAAACAGCATAATATCCTAAAAAATAAGGATCATAAAAAACAGTTTTAGTAAAAAAGTCATAGTTATAAATTAAACTAACATCTTGCGGTAATCCTCGTTTTGACCTCAAAAGTGACAAATATGGATATTTTTATGTTAAAATACATTTTTTAAATAATGATTAGCCCGTAACTGTTGCTTCTGTTGTTAACTTTTTTATTTATATTTAAAGACATTTTGTACCAGATAATTACCTCTTAACTGTTGTTCCAACAACTTTTACCTTTACCTTATTAAAACGATTATTTACAGAATTTTCTTGGCTTTTGATTTTTGCAATAAAAAATTAGATGTTGATTTTATAATTTTTTTAAATCTAACTTTCTACTTTTTTCCATGGCCTAATTTTTTTGCCTTATATAATAAGTAAGTTTTTTACACTATATAAAATTGAAGTCTACTTCTACTTCTTTATTTAATTGATAATAGTCGAATATGTTGAAATAAACTTATTTATCAGTATCCAAAGGATCCATTCCTTTTGGGTAAACCTGCACTGTGCTGTGATTCTTATCATATTACAACCTACTTTATTCGTTTAGACTTTTTGTTTGTCCCTAACAGAGGTGTTAAATTTAATGCCCTTTTTTTATTAATTTTTTCAATTTATAAAGAATTTAACAATAGGCAGATGTTTATCCTATGTCGTTTTAAATGTCAACTGTTTAAATTCCAAAAACCAGAAGGCATTTGAGCTGTAATATGTAGTCTCCTTAAGTATCGCATAGGACAAAAAATCTATAATTATAATATGTTTAAATAATAATAAGAATAATAATAATAATATTTATTTACCAATAAATGATACATGCGAAGAATAAAAACTAATTTTAAATAATCAGTGGTAAATAAATATAACTAACACACACTTAGAAATATTTTGCGCGTGGGTACTCCATTAATCCACCACCCATCATCAAAAAGAAAAAAGGAGTAACTAAAAACATACAAGACAACAACAAACAGATAAGAGAAATAAAACGTATCTAAATAAAAATACATATTAACAAATCTAAATAATACTTATACATAAACCTAAATAGATAATAATATATCTAAAATTCAATACAATACCATATAAACAGTTATTCACAACAAAACCATTCATATATAAATCAATATCCTCTAACTTACATACTACATAATCTTTAAAAACTATGGCGCATTTAGAAGCCATAATTAAACAAAAATTAAAATAAAGCGTAAGTTAAAATCATAATGAAAAAAGAAGGAAAAAAAATTTGTTGTTTCAATACAAGACAAAGTACAATCAAATTTAATTAAATAGACAAAAATTAAAATAAAATAAATACATTTTGTTTTAGAAACTATATAACCGTTAAATATGCGATTTTATTCTCTATGATATCATAAAAAGCGCTTCTTGGTCTTTTAAATATCTACACCTTTAATTTTTTCTTAAACGTCCTTAATTGATTTTTATTGTTGAGACTTTTGAGCTCAATGGGAATCAGATTATATAACTTAGGTCCTACGTAAGAAAAGCTTTTTTTACCAATTGTTTTTTCAACTTTTGGAAGCCTATGTACATTAGATCTCTGTCGTGTATTGTACCTATGATCAACACCTATAAGTTTGCGTTTTTCCTTGTGCTGCTTAATGAGCAAATTAAGACAAAACAGTTGGCGCACATCCAATACCCGAGCCAGTTCATACAGTTGATTAGTGGGAAATAGCAACGGTTTTTTATAAATGATCCTAAGCATCCACTTTTGTATTTTTTCTAATTCAACGGCATAAGTTTTTGCTGCTGCTCCCTATGCAGTAATACCGTATGTCAAGTGGGTTTCAATAAGACCATAATATAAAGTTTTTAATTGTTCTACTGTCAGGATCCTTAAGTAAAATTTAAATTTATATAGCAATCCTCTAATTTTTTAACAACGGTTGCGATATGTATATTCCACTTTAAATGACTGTCTATTTGGACACCAAGATATTTTATGACGTTAATTCGCCCAATTTGCAAGTTTGTATGGTTTACTTTTATTTTAAGTTCATTTAATTCGGGCAGATTTTTTGAATAAGAGGTAAACGGTAATACAAAAGAATTTAACAAACACAAGGGATACTAAAAAATCGGTATAAAACGACTGTTTCTTTATTTAAATTTTCTTATAAAAACAACATATTTTTTAAATTTTAATACAGAAAATCGGCAAATACTAATACTTTTTTTTAATGAAAAGTGCAAACAATTATATCGAGGGTTTCCTGTCAGAAGGGTGTATCCACATAATTTGTGATCTTCTTTTTATTTGCAAAATTTAACGCTAATGGCGATTTGTTTGACATGCCAGAATCCCGTATTCTCTGCCTCAATAGAATAGACAATATTGCACTCTTTTTGTGGCATATCAACATTTATTACAACTTCGAACATGCCAGAGGGTCTTATGTTCTTAAATATAAAAAGAAAATCACAAATTATGTGGGTACACCCTTCTGGGAGGAAGCCCTTAATATGTATTATTATTTTTCTTAAAAATACTCTTCCTGCCCTTTTTTTGCCTTGGCAGTTGTCCTTTTTTCAAAACTTTTTTATTACGTATATTAAGAAAAAAATACAAAAGGATTATTACAAAATTACATGGTGAGTAGCTAATATTTCAACAAATTAAATAATAAAGCATTTAGCTGTTATTTACTTGTCTCTTGTTACAATATTTTTTATCAGAGATTTATACTTCAGACTTTTTTAAATTCCATTTTAATATTTTATTTTTTTTTTATTACCCTTCATTTGATCAAAATCAAAATCCCGGAAGTAAAAAAATGATTTTATATTGTCGTGTGAGGCGAATTAGAAGAAAGACGATAATTTCTCGTCTCGAAGGAATCACTAGTTTATTGTTGTATTAAAATAAATACAAATGCAATGAATGGTTATTTTATGAAATACATTAAACCATTAACATAAAAAGTGTTAATTTATAAGCTTTTTAATGTAACCAATGCGCAATATTTTATTGTAAGGTGGGGCTAATTAGGCGTTGAGCCAGGTAGTCAAAAATGGACGTTTTGGTTTCCTATCTGGAGAGTAAGTGTTACCACCAAATTTAAATTCGTCATAAAGGTAGTAGTAAATGTTTGGTATGATACTTTTTAAAATTTGGTAGCTTAATGACGCTACGACGTCACAAAGATGGCCGCCGAGCGAAAATCGTAATTAACCATTCTAGTCTAGTATTGTGTGTAACTAATAAAAGTATAATAGAAATTCTGCTTTAGAATAAAATCAGAATTATTGTTTAAAATGATAATTTATCAAATTCGGTAGTTTAATTAAAGTATTGCGTCAAAAAGATAGCCACCGTGCTAAAATTATAGTTTACCAATCTTAAGTCTCGATTTATTTGGAAGAAATAGGAGTATCTTTAATGGAGCATAAAGACGGTATTATTGTTTGTGGTTATATTTTATAAAATTTAGTAGCTTAAAACGAATGACGTCACAAAGATGGCAGCTGGGCAGATATGAGTTCAAGATGAGGACTAGGCGTTTTTAATATTCTTGCTTTAAAATCTGATATTGATATAAAAATTGAATTCAAATATAAATCCCAAATTTAATTAAAAATAAAAATTCATTGTCATTATATCATACAGACTGTTCACAAATTGGGTTAACAAGTTAACAATGAATTAAAAAAAATGTTAAAAAAAAGTTACTCTTGATAAAAATTTTTGCTTGTAACAAAAATATACACACGTAAAGGGTACGAAAAACTTAATATTATTTTTCTTTAAGACTAAACCAACTTAACTAAATATAATTAAGAAAATTTTTTGGAATAACATTTTAAATTACTTTATAAATTTTACAAGGGTTACAAAAAATTTCATAAATTTTGGTGGTATTAAAAATAATTTATTTTTAATTTTTATAATAAAATAGTCTAAAAACCCCGAATTAACCTGCTTTCCCCCAAATTCATATACAACACGATTTTTCAACTGTAAACGAAACCAATCAACGCGTTTTCGCCAAATTATAAAGTTAGATAAAATTTTGTTTTATTTTTTTATCGATTAAAAACTTTATTCTAAACAAAATTTTTAAATGACATTTTACCTAAAAATAAAAATATAAAAGTAGTTAACTATTGGAGAAAAAAAACATGTTTTTAAAGTTTTTGCGCAACCTGTATACAAAATCAACATTTTCAATTAAATTTAAATTTTGTATATGGTGCGAACTTTGTATATAAAAGATGGTTTATTTCTTCTTTTTCATCACATTGATCCCGGCCCTATGCTTAATTAAAAGTTGTATTATTCTTTTACTTCTTTCCAATAAAACAAGACTAGACTAGAAGCATTAACTAGGATTTTCGCCTGGCGGCCATCTTTGTGACATCACAAAGTCACTAAGCCATAGAATTTTGCAAAGTATCGTTCCAAACATTAATCCTGGCTCTATGCTTAACCAAAATTTGTGGGATACTTTTACTCCCTACCCGTCGGGTAATAAAGCCTAGTTACCAAGAATCCAATTTAAAATAATCGGTGTCCCACAAGGCTACATTGACATGTAAACAATACGCACATATGGTGATTTAGGCTGTAGTCGCGCGTTAGCTTGCTCGCTGTCACTCGTGGGACGCCATTTGTAGTGAAGGGTAGTAGTGCGGCACGCTTAATAAAAAATGGTTCAACTTAATCATAAGTATATTTTCTAATATTTGACATGCAGTTATAAATTTGCAGTGTAGTTTTTAGTATTATTTTTTTAAAGTCATTTGATGTTTAAAAAATGTATCACGGTCCAAACATGATTTTTTAGTTTTTCTTTACACACGTTGTTGGCGGTTATTAGGGCCCACCATATTTAATAATGGGCCTTATTATTCCCCTTCGTTTTACATCAACATTTTTTTTATTTTACAATGTATGTTATATTTATTTTATATGTATATTATCATAGAGTAAATTATAAAGAGTTATCATGCTATGATGATATGATAGCTGATTTTTAGACAGGTCATGCGAAAACTCCCAATATAATTTTGTTCGTTTTTCATTGAAATAGCGCCTGTTAGTCATTTTTGTTGCCGGATTGTGCATTTGTTCCTTCTAACTAGTATACAAGCGACGAAGGCGGTGTAACTGCTCACAAGGTCACATTTGTTCGTCGTTTGCCGGCGTCGCGTCGGCCGCTGGTTATTCGAAACGTAAAGTATTGGGAGTCCAAGATGGTTAACTAATACTTTTAGCTCCGAATTTAAGCGGTGTGTAGAAGGTATTATGATATTTAATATACCTTTATTATTATTCTTATTGTCTTTAAGCTGCTTTTTACTGACTAGGTTATACGGAGTGTTAAATAAATAAGTCACATTTTTGATCCGTAAATTTCACAGAGTTATTTAAAAGTAGTACATTTTTTACAAATTTTTATTTAATTTACGGTATTTTTACCCAGAACCGATACTAAACTATTAAAATAAGAGCCATTTTAAATAAATATAACAACAATAAATGCACTTAAAAACAATTGAATTATATAGGTTGTTTAAAAAATTAAATTAACCACTGGGCATCTGCAAAATGTAAAGAAATTCGTGAGTCCCATATCTATAAAATAAAAAAAAACGTTTTGTTTTTTGCCCATAAAATTATTAAACAAATTATTATTTTGGAATGTTTTTGCAAGTTTGATAACAATTGATTATTAAATAAATTACAAAAGGTTAGTTCTGGTTAGTAAATGTATAGGTAGTTAAGATACAGAAAGTAAATGCATCCAAAAATCTAATAATTTACACAGGGTACTTACAAATTAAATGGAGCAAAATGTAAAAATGCAAATGTTAGAAATTCATGTATTAAAAAATGTGTTTTTTTTTGGAAAGTTCTATATTGGAGAAAATACGGAGAGTTATACACAAAAGCATAGCGCACTTTTGCATAGTTTTCAATTAAAATTGAGGTAATATCACCTGGAAGTGATTTAAAACCATTAAGATTGGCATTGTTGCGTCTAATAAACATAAAATAGACAATAAAATGCACCTAAAAACCAAGAAATTACGTAGTAAATTAGAACAAATAAAAACCATACAGCGAATATATTCGCATTCTTTCTAGGGTCGTTATTAAAGAAATACAGGGACTTTTATAAAGAAGTACAGTTTTGCCTATCTTCAATGCGTTTCATTGACTTATATAGCAGCAATTACTGTTAAAAAAAATATATTAAAAAAATGTTTGTTCATATTAAAAGTTTTTTGCGTAAATTTATTTTTAACAGTAATTACTAAAAACCAATGAAACAATGCCAAACTGTATAACTATAACATTCAATAAAGAACCACTAATATATTTTTTATGTATTTTAGGCATTAAATTACTTTTATTCTATTAGGTACCTAAATTGCTTCTATCCTCACAAGTTAAAACGTGCCAGGATGTTAAATACAGGGTGCTTCATTAGTGCGTCAGGTTTCTAGAACGCCTAAACTATGGCAGTTAGAGATTTCGTTCAAAGTCATTTATGAAATAAAGATAAAAGTCTATTTAATTATTTTAAATAATTTGTTTATATACAGGGTACTCAAATTTGCTCCACAGAAAAATTATCAATTTTTTTTTAATGAAATTTTATGAATTTTTAAATAATTATCCGAGCGCTAAAAGAAGAGTATACGAATGTCAGAATTAAAAAATAAATATTTTAGTTTCAGTACATACGATATTTACGATTTTTGTTTAAAAGCGAGCTCAGGACCTAAGAAACATATTTAAATATAATTTGTAAGGGTATCAACCCTTATTTCGAAAACATTAGCCAAGCGCTAAATTTACGTGAGTCAAAATTAAAAATTAAATATTTCGATCTAGAGTAAGAACGCGAGGCGGGTCCATCTGTCATTCGAAAAATCTGACGTCATATTTAGGAATCTTGCGCAACGCATTATTTAGGGCGTGGTCGCCTGTCATCTGTCAAATATCACGTGACTTAGAAAATGACTGTTCGAAAAGAAGAAGAATCACAACATAACCCCACTTTTAAAGAAGAGGGGCGCTAGCAACATTTGGCGTTAGTTGCCTTTGGCATTAGCAACTTCTGGCGTTTAGGGCTCCTTGAGCCTGACGCTTGGGGTTCCAGGACCAACGCTTAGGGCTCCGGGCTCTACGATAACACCCCCGCCTAAGCCCTGGGGCCCCACACAAAGACGGCACAATTACTGCTTTTTAAATAAGAACACTGTTATTTGCCGTCTTTTAAATTATATCGCTGTTATTTTATTAATAAACAGTGTATTACAGTATAATTATTTAAAAACCGGCAAATAACAGTCTTCTTATTTAAAAAAACAGTTATTGTGCCGTGTTTTAAATTATATCGCTGTTATTTTATTAATGAACAGTTTATTACAGTATAATTATTTAAAAGACGGCAAATAACAGTGTTCTTATTTAAAAAGCAGTAATTGTGCCGTCTTTTAAATAATTATACTGTAATACACTGTTTATTAATAAAATAACAGCGATATAATTTAAAAGACGGCAAATAACAGTGATTTTATTTAAAAAGCAGTAATTTTGCCGTCTTTTAAATTATATCGCAGTTATTTTATTAATAAACAGTGTATTACAGTATAATTATTTAAAAGACGGTATAAAAGAGTGATTTTATTAAAAACCAGTAATTTTGCGATTTTTAAATAAAATTTTTGTTATTTACTGATCAGCTCTTTTCAACGGCTTAAAATCCTTAAAAGGTTCTAATCTTTGTTGGTTTTGTTAGTTGTGTAGTAGCTTTGCCAAGATGAGTATCGTCTCTGAAAACTTTCAAAAATTCTATAGGAATTGTAAAGTTCCCGATGAAGTCCTTCACTCCTATATCTCTTTGTTTAATAAAAACATTTCATGGAACTGGGATTATGAGATTAAAACTGAAATATCGAATAAAGAGTCTCCTTATTTTTCTACTGCTATTTACCTGTACCTTATCAAAAAGGCACATTATGGTATGCCATGGGTAAAGGAGGTGCTATCAGAATATTTTTCATCAGAAGATCGACGGACGAGACGATTTCCACTTCACAAATCAATAGATATAAAACAACCCCTAGCCTGTGAGTTATTTCACGAACTACAATTGGTGTTTGCTATTTATCTAGTGGTGACGATTAAAGATGTAAAACGTAGAAAAAACCTCTCAAAATTGGCATCCATCCCGAGTTTAAGAAACTAAAGAATTATTTATCCTTTAGAAGTATAGACTATGAAGATCTTTCCCCGTCAAAATAAACAGCTGAACAGCCCTGTATTTTAGAAAAACGGTGCTGTATTTGGAAAATACAGGGCTGTATTTTCAAAATACAGGTCTGTATGTGCCTTTTTGATAAGGTACAGGTAAATAGCAGTAGAAAAATAAGGAGACTCTTTATTCGATATTTCAGTTTTAATCTCATAATCCCAGTTTTTATTAAACAAAGAGATGTAGGAGTGAAGGACTTCATCGGGAACTTTAGAATTCTTATATAATTTTTGAAAGTCTTCAGAGACGATACTCATCTTGGCAAAGCTACTACACAACTAACGAAACCAACAAAGATTAGAACCTTTTAAGGATTTTAAGCCATTGAAAAGAGCTAATAAGTAAATAACATAAATTTTATTTAAAAACGCAAAAATTACTAGTTTCTAAATAAAATCACTCTTTATACCGTCTTTTAAATAATTATACTGTAATACACTGTTTATTAATAAAATAACTGCGATATAATTTAAAAGACGGCAAAATTACTGCTTTTTAAATAAAATCACTGTTATTTGCCGTCTTTTAAATTATATTGCTGTTATTTTATTAATAAACAGTGTATTACAGTATAATTATTTAAAAGACGGCAAAATTACTGCTTTTTAAATAAAAATTACTGGTATTTGCCGTCTTTTAAATTATATGCTGTTATTTTATTAATAAACAGTGTATTACAGTATAATTATTTAAAAGACGGCACAATTACTGCTTTTTAAATAAGAACACTGTTATTTGCCGTCTTTTAAATAATTATACTGTAATACACTGTTTATTAATAAAATAACAGCGATATAATTTAAAAGACGGCAAATAACAGTGTTCTTATTTAAAAAGCAGTAATTGTGCCGTCTTTGTGTGGGGCCCCAGGGCTTAGGCGGGGGGCGTTATCGTAGGACCAGGAGCCCTAAGCGTTGGTCCCGGAACCCAAAGCGTTAGGCTCAAGGAGCCCTAAACGCCAGAAGTTGCTAATGCCAAAGGCAACTAACGCCAAATGTTGCTAGCGCCCCTCTTCTTTAAAAGTGGGGTTATGTTGTGATTCTTCTTCTTTTCGAACAGTCATTTTCTAAGTCACGTGATATTTGACAGATGACAGATGACAGGCGACCACGCCCTAAATAATGCGTTGCGCAAGATTCCTAAATATGACGTCAGATTTTTCGAATGACAGATGGACCCGCCTCGCGTTCTTACCCTAGACCGAAATATTTAATTTTTAAATTTGACTCACGTAAATTTAGCGCATGGCTAATATTTTCGAAATAAGGGTTGATACCCTTACAAATTATATTTAAATATGTTTCTTAGGTCCTAATCTCGCTTTTAAACAAAAATCGTAAATATCGTATGTACTGACACCAAAATATTTATTTTTTAATTCTGACATTCGTATACTCTTCTTTAGCGCTCGGCTAATTATTTAAAAATTAGGGCTGATACTCTTACAAATTATATTTAAATATGTTTCGTAAGCCCTAATCCTCATTTAAAACAAAAATCGTAAATATCGTATGTACTGAGACCGAAATATTTTTTTAATTCGGCCAACGCACCTTTACGCGAGGCCTTACTCTTAAGCTCCCCGCCAAAGCCCCGGGCGTAGAAAAACGGTGTAAGTACCTCATATCATTTTATTTTATTCTTATTAATATCTCCTACTATTCATACATCTGTTTTGATAAAAATATATGGGGTGGATTTAATTTAGTATGACGTCATTTAGGAAATACAGGGCTGTTTTTTGGAAATACATTTCATCAGGAAAATGTACAAAGAAAAACAAATTGAAAAGCAACGATTAATTAAACAACTGTTAGAGTTAGGACTAAATAAAAAACTGAATTACAAAGAGAATCAATTGTAAAACTTATTAGTCTCTTGTAATTTAAGAATTAGTAGAATAAATAATGTACGTTAAAATATATATATTCATTTCTTGCCGAAATTTCCCCTGTCCATATCAGACTTAGTCCATTATCTTTAACAAAATTCCCATATAAACGCTATGAGATTTTGTCCAATATATACTTAATTGTCCATAGGTTACTTCTTTGTCCATATTTGACCACAAAATTTACATGTGTTTAAATGGCATGTCCAAGATCCTATGCGCTGGCGATGTGCCATTGTTGTGCTGATACTTAGATAAAGATTCAATTGAATCCCCGTTTAACATTTAATTATCAGATCCCCCAATAGTCTAGTGGTATATGGCGTTGGGTTCACACGCAGGTGGTTCGAGTTCCAATCCTGGCGCAGGCGAGACTTTTTTAATTTATAGGTCGTTTCAATTTTGAGTTTAGGTGATGACGTCATCGATGGTTACGAAAACTACCACTATCTAGCACGTGGTTTAAAATTTGCTGGGCTGGGTCTTCGCTGTGCTGTGTTAGTGAGAGGTTGTGTGCAAAAACACACAGTCCGGCTAAGCCTGCACCGGCAAAAAGTACATTCTTGAAATTTTGAACTCTAAGCATCGAGCGTAACTAAAATTACCACATTCTTTGAATTCTTGAATTCCCATACCGGATATACCGGTTTTTCAACTCGTGGCTGCACTTAATTCTGTTAAGTTCAGTTACTATATCTTTTTCGATTTTGGCGAGCAGTAGTACGCCATAACACCATTGGCACACCAAAAATCCACGTATGACCACCCAGAGGGGTGCAAATGGCACCCCAGAAAATACAAATCTGCCGCTTCCCTCGGATTCACCTAAAATCACGACGGAAAATTACGAATTAATGAAAATTCTATTATACACATCGCAGACCTGCAGGTAATGTAATGATTTTTACAGAAAAACCAATGCCAGGCGGACCTAGATAGGCAAAACCAGTAATTCACTTACACTTGGTCCACAGCCACCCCCAACTACAAAACCCAGAAAACCCAACCACGCCTAGTGTCAGAGAGGGAGTAATCCCCCGCATAACTCCCCTGACAATAATCCTTATGTCTTTCCAAACACGAAAATCATAGACGAAATCACCCTTAACGAACAGAGGGCGCTATTAAACCACCGGGACGAAGAAGAGAGAAAAAGACTGGAAGAATATAAAACGGTCACTTCAAGGAAACGAAAAGGAGGGTCACCAGAAGAAAAAGCACGCCAATTTAAAATAAGAAATTTTAAAAATCAAACACCCATTGTAAATCGCTTCAACCCCCTTACTACAGACAAAGATACGGATTGGCACGAAGAAATGAACGAATCCAGCACAACAATAACACCAGAGAAAGAAAACCAAGAAAATCAAGAACGTAGCACCACAGAAAATTCTAAAGAAAAAACCAACACAACTAGCACCGACAGGACCCCAACATCAGACAACAAGAAGAACAAGAAACCACCCCCATTGTTATTAATGGCACACTCAACACAAATAGTGAGTATAAACAATTTACCAATAAAATAAATGACTTAATTGGTAAAGGCAACTACACTACACAAGACAACAAAATTTTCCACAATCATATACTGCGAAACTATTGAAGCATTTAAAAAGTATAGAAACACCCTGGAAGTCGAAAAAGAAGAAGACTGGCACACATATTCTACCGACGAGGACAGGACTCACGGCTTCGTACTAAAAGGGCTCGATCATCTACCCGACACTAACGACATCATACAAGAAATAGAGGACAACGGCATAAAAGTTAAAAACATATACATCATGCGAACAAGAAAGCGACCCATGCATCTTGTCGTCACGAAAGCGGACATAAAGCTCACACACATTCAGAAAATAAAGTTTTTAGACAACGCCAGAGTCGCATGGGAGATCCGGAGAAAAGAACTAGAAATTGTCCAGTGCCGCAGATGTTGCAGATGGGGACATACACGGGCAAATTGTCACTACGCCCCACGCTGCGACAATTGCGCAAAAACACACCTAACTAGAGACTGCACAACCCCGATGACGTTAAATGCGCAAATTGTAATCAACCCTACAAGTCTTCTTTGTTCAACTGTAAAGTTTACGAATATAGAACTAAAAATATGCATCAAAGGCAGCAACAAAACAAGCCGCAATACCGACCAGCACCACCCCCAAGAACAACGCGTGGAAGAGCAAAGAGGGCAGGGCAAGTGCCTCTGCAGCGGGTAGGGCAAGTGCCCCCAACGTTAATAATGCCAAAGATTTCCCGCCACTAAGATCCAGATCTACCACAACCCACTCTAGCCCGCCACAACAACAAATCATCCCCCACCTAAAAATTCAATGCAACCACGCGGAAATTCAGGTAATGATAACGGCCTTTCTGACCTTCAAAATGTCATGAAAAGTTTTAAAAACCAAATTAATATTAAAGAAACAATTCGTTTTTTAACAGATTTTATTAAATATACTACATCCTTTTCCGAAAAAATCGACAGCCATGGCTTTACTTAATTTTGTAGACAAGATAGATAATTATGACATCTAAAGAACTAAAAATTGCACAGTGGAATGCAAATGGTTTAAATAACAAATTAGGAGAACTAATAAATTTAATTTTCAAGTATAACATTGATATAATGGGGATATGCGAAACCAAACTTGCGCAACGCGTCAAAATTAAAATTCGCAATTATGTCTACCGCTTAGATAGAAACGTCCGGGGGATGGAGTGGCGCTGCTGATAAAGCACAAGATCTCTCATGTACTGCTACCACCCATTAATGGTCAAATCGAATGCATATCTTTAAAATTAAGGAGTGGTGTGATTATCAGTAGCGCCTATGCTAAGCCTAGATTACCTATGCAGACGGTCGACCTACACAGTATTTTTACACAGGGCGGCAAAGTGATGCTGTTAGGCGACTTAAACGCAAGAAATGTTCTGTGACGTAACCACAGAAACAACAGAAACGGCCATCTGCTTTGTGATTACGCTACAGAACATGACTTGCAAATCCTTTACCCTCCCACCCATACTCACTATCCCAGTAATCAGACGACACCCACCACCCTCGATCTGATTATAAATAAAAATATAACCAACTTACATGAAATTAATGCGCTAAATGAACTTTCGTCAGACCACCTACCAGTTTTTTGTAAATGGCGAACTAATATACAATTGGAAGGGGGCCCTCTCTCTTGGATGTTTAAAAATACAAATTGTTTTGCAGACAAGTTTCCGAAAATACTATTATAAACGCCAACATAAACAGCCCGACAGAACTCGAAAAGAAGTAGACTTATTTACAAATAATCTACAGAATGCTAGAAACCAAGTTGCTCGAAAAATAAACATAAAACCGAGGGAGGACCGCCTTCCAAATGATATTCAAAATTTAATTGATTTTAAAAATAACATCCGCAGGAGATGGCAGCGCACGAGAAGAAGAATTTTCTATCTAAGATTTGTGGAACTGCAAAATACAATTTGGCAAAGAATAAACATATTTAAAAATGAAACCTGGACAGGAGTCCTCAGGGGGTTGTCAACTCAGGACAATTCCTTGTGGCGCCTGACCAGGCGATTAAAATATAAATACCACAAAATACCTTCTCTAAATCCCGCTGTTGCACAGACCAGTCAGGAGGTCGCCGAAACCAGGCAGGCAGACTTTTTGGAAGGTGCGTGCAGCGGCAGCCCAAACACCACCCAATTGCAAAACAGTATCACGGCCAAAGCAAATATTTTATTAAAACAAAAATATCCTATCCCTCCCACAGTACTTTCCAAACTCCTGTTAACTCCTAAAAATCTCTCGTCTATTCTTAAATCCCTGCGAAACAATAAAGCCCCCGGAATAGACGAAATCCCGAATATCCTTCTAAAAACCTGCCCAGAAAATCCTTTGTCCAATTTTTACACATTATTAACACCATTCTCCTTCTTCAACATTATCCCGCGCAATGGAAACACGCCATTGTTATCCCAGTTCTCAAACCCGGAAAAGACCCAAAATCCACAGTTCCTACCGACCAATAGCTCTCCTTGACATCCCCGGAAAGGTTGCGGAAAAGGCCATTATGCTAAAAATGAAGCAGTTCAACCTAGAGGCAAAAGTACCGCCGGAACAGTTCGTCTTTAATCCCGGCTTAAGTGCGGTTATGCAAGTAGCCGCAGTCTTACAACATGCAATAGATAAATTTAATGTAAAGCAAAACACCGTGCTTTTGTCTCTCGACATCAAACAGGCGTTTGATTCCGTTTGGCATAACTGACTTATTTGCAAACTTTTCGACTTCCACAATTTTCCTTTACATTTTATAACCTTAATACATTCCTATTTAACCCGAAGAACCTTCCAAATTCGGGTTAATAATTCTCTATCCACCCCTAGGACGACGTACGCAGGTGTCCCGCAGGGCAGCGTGCTTAGTCCTAGACTATTCAACCTCTTTCTGGCCGATATCCCAAAATTCCTCCACTAAACTAGCGCTGTACGCCGATGACGCACTGGTGTTCGCCAGTTCTTTTTCGGCGGCAGTTGCTAGGACCCATATCCAATACCACCTAGATTCCCTTGTCCCTTATTATAAGAACTGGAAGCTTAGGATCAATGAACTAAAAACAGAATGCTTAGTCCTAACTAGAAAGTACACGAACAACAAGATCTTTATTCCAGTTCGAATTAATAATGTCCCGATTTACCCAGTCCCCAAAATGAAATATTTGGGTGTCATAATTTATTTATTTATTTATTTATTTAAGCAATATACGGGATACCCCATTATAACATTTCTTACAGATACATAAAATATTAAAAGATAAGTATAAAACATAAAATAAAATTACTTTATACATATATCAGAAAATCATAGTTATAGAATCTACAAATTAACACTTACATTAACCACTTAATAGTGATCTGAAGCATTGCTTTCGAAAGAGATTAAGTGAGCTTCCAAAAGGATCTATACTAGGATGAGCATTCAAATATGCTAGGGAGCGTGAGATTGGAGCATGAAAACCATAGTTAGTCCGATGAAATTGAACTGAAAACAGCTGATTACTTCTAAGCGAGTAGGGATTTTTAAACAAATTTGCCCAAGAAGAACCGGACAATCAATGTTTCCATTGATTAATTTGTGAATAAAACACAAATCACTAACCGCCCTTCTAACCTCCAGAGGTGGACGGTTAAGATGAGAGGAGACTTCCTCGACCCTATCTTGCATGTTCAGTTTAAATGCACAATACTTCACAAATTTTTTTGAACATTCTCTAACTGGGTTTTATAGATATTATAAAAAGGGGACCATATCACAGATGCATATTCAATGTGAGATCTCACAAGAGAACAGTACAGTAAACGCAGTGAATTCACTGACAAATCCGCACCCACCCTCAAGATAAAACCCAACATTTGTAAAGCTTTCCACGTAATATGCTTGTAGTGTTCTCTAAATGTAATATGTGAGTCAAAAAATATTCCCAAGTCCTTAATGTTTTCTACCTCTTTTTATTATTATTATTATTTCCCACCATATATCTCTGATCGACTTTCTTGTATTTTTTTATAAAAACTTATACAGCAACATTTTGCCACATTAAGTGATAAGTCATTTGTTACTGACCAGTTATAAAAGGATGTTAAATTTTGTTGCAATATGTTGGAATCAGTCTCACTCTCAACCACACGAAACAGTTTCAAGTCATCAGCATAGAGCAGAAAATGGCAGTTTTTCAAATAGCTGTCCAAATCACTCAGAAACAAATTAAATAATATTGGAGCACAATGACCCCCTTGAGGAACACCTGACGTTACCTCAATCCACCCCGATTCAAAATTACCAATCTTTACTTTTTGTCTTCTACCTACAAGCATACTTTGGAACCAGCGTACAGATCGATCACTAAAACCCAGCGCCCGCAACTTAGCTATAAGCAACCTATGATTCACTCCTGTCAAACGCTTTGGAGAAGTCAGTGTAGATCGAATCTACCTGAGAACCCTGCTCCAACGCATTCAACAGAATGGTCTCATATGACACCAAATTTGTAATCGCTCCCCTGCCATTCACAAAACCATGCTAACTCCCCCAGTCATTCTCCCACACTTCCAACTAAGCTGATCGTAGACAATACTATCGAAAAGCTTTGGAATTGCGGACTGTCTAGATATACTTCTGTAATTTTCCTTCCAGACTTCTGTAAGCTCACCCTCGGCCAGTGACTTATTAAACAGCAGCATTAAAGGATTAGCAATACAGTATTTAAGTTTACTTAATAAGTACTCTGGAATATTGTCAGGACCCGATGATAATTTCATCGGTAAATGTGAAATTTTCTCAAAAACACTACCTAAATCTATATCACAAATGTCAAACTCAATAATATTGGTAAAATTGTATATAGGCACCTCAACATCATTATTACTAAATACAGTGGAGAAATAATTAGAGAATAGATCAGCTATATTCTGACCATTATCAGCCACTTTATTATTAAAAAACATACAATCAGGTAACTCAAATGTTTTCTGTTGATTATTTACAAATGTCCAAAAGCTCCTTGGATTTTCAGAAAGACCATTCTCAACTTCCGTCAAATACTCCCGATAGTCTCTTTCTGCTAAAACTTTACACCTAGATCTGAGTAAAGAAAACTGATCATAGTCCTTCTGAGAACCACTTTGTAAATATCTTTTGTGACATATTTTTTATCGATAATCAAGCTTCTAAGCTCGGCGGTAAAGTAGTTGGGAAAATTTGAGCTCCTAAATGTTTTAACAGGTACATAAGCAGAAATAGCAGTATTTAAAATTTCATAAAATAACAAAGCACATTTATTCACATCTTTGTTATAAAATATCTCCTCCCACTGAATTCCCTCAAGGTAATATTTAAGAGATGCAAAATCTGAATTTTTAAAATCATAGAAAGTGTTCTGATATTTTAAAGCATTAATTGTTTCAACCTTTACCTCAAAAGCATATGAAATATGATGCAAACTATTAGGAAGTAAACAGTCACTGGCCGCAACAACAGACAAATTTCTACAATGACTAAAAACTAAATCTAGGTATACATTACGGTTATTAGGTACAGTAACAAGCTGATTCAAATTTAGAAACGTGAAATGTTCGGCAAGAGTGCCAGCACAGCTACCACGTGGGCAGTCAACGTTCAAACCATGGTCCAAGTTAGTCCATACAGCTTGTGGTAGGTTGTAGTCTCCACACAAAATAAGTTTGGCAGACAGATAATCATGGCAAATCACTTCAACAGCATCACAATGATGTTCATAGTGTTCAAGGCCAGAGCCTGGAGGTATATACACACCACCCATGACGAACTGAGAAGAACCATGCTTAACAAACACAAACAAATGCTCAACAGAAGTAAAATCAGTTTTTATTACACGAGAAAATAATTTCTTTCTTACAAAAATCATCACTCCCCCACCCCTAGCCTTTTCACTTGTTAAATGCGTTCTATCGCTACGATAAAGTCTAAAACCCTTAACACTAATTTCACCATCATGAATTCTACTGTTCAGCCAAGTCTCTACCAATATTACCACATCGTAATCACTAAGAGAAACAGCCTGCTTCAATTCCTTTATTTTGGTCTTCATTCCTCCAACATTTTGATAATAAACCTTTAATGGGGTTAATTTCCGTTTTTTGAACGAGTGTTATTTATTTGTTCAGAGCCCTGATCACCATTAAGCATACGAACCTTACCTATATAAGGAGTACCATTATTATATTTAATAGTGATATTATCCTCTCCATTCTTCTTTCTTCTATCGAGATCCTCATACAGTGACTTAAGATGTTCTCTCTGGATCAAGGTAAGGTCAGGTCTAATTTTGATGTTACCAGACCCAAGCTTACGTTTTTTCTTAAGGCAATTTATTGCAGTGGTAGAATCAGGAAAGATGATTTTTATTGGTCTAGGTTTAGAATTTCCTCGACCGATTCGCACTACTTTTAAATCGTTAGTTGTCTGCACTTCAAGTTTTTCCAGTAAGTCAATAACAACGGCTTTGTCAAAATCTACCCTTTCCCCAGTGTTATTGGACGAACTTTCAGCAGCATTAAAAATCATAACATTTTTTGACCGGATGTTTCGTTCCTGTACTTCAGTGTACAGATCGGATTGTCCACTAGAGGTGGGGTTATCTAGATTAATTGGTTTATTATTAGCCTTAAGCTGAGAAATATCGTTCTGAAGTTCATTAACTTTCGCTTCAAGTAGATCAATTCTCTTGTTTTTTTCAGTTACACTATCCTTAATTTCTTTTAGGGTAACCTCCAGTCCACTTTTTGTTCCAAGAGCAGTTCTATTATGCTCGAAACGACAATTAAAACGTCCTTGTTCGTGGTACTTGCTTTCTTTAGTAAATTTGAGATCTGACCTCTAATGGAAATCTCAGTTATATCAGTGTCCACTGCTGAGTCTGACGAATTCGCTGGTCGGTCTGAGATAGAACCATTAAAATTACCAAAAGACAGACGCTTATTATCATTTCTTTTGCAGAACTTACACTCCCAATTATGTGATTTGGTTCTTTTATGCAAAGCCAGAACCTTATCATACTCCGCCTTTGACAGTCCCGTACAGCCCTTATGTGTCCAAGAACAGCAAGTACAACACTCAACAGACGCTTGATTACCCTTAATTTCCCGATCACAATAACCACACACACTTAAGTCTGCCATTTCTGTTAATTAACTGAATTCAATATGTGAAAGGCACTGTAGAATTGAAGAATCTAGCAAAAATTACTGCTTTCTTCACATGAAACAGCCTATATATATTTTTATCTTTTAAAATAAATTCCAAAGATGTTTTGAATCTCAAATAATAGGAAAAAGGGTACGTTTTTCAGGAAATGCGACACTAAAAGTCAACAACATGGGCACTAAAACAATCGCAATACACAGATTAGTTAAGTCTTTAATTTCGCGACAATTAATTCTAAAAACAGACTACTAAAATTATAAAAAATACACTGGAGAAACTTCCGCTCTGATTCACATCAAATTCAAAATCATTTCAATTGACCAGAGGCTTAAATTTGTCGCCCACATTAACCATGCTTTGAGAAAAGCATTTGCCGCACAGCAGTTTTTATACTCATTAATTTCGCCAAATTCACCTCTCTCTCCAGAAAGTAAACTAACTATCTACGATGCAATAATCAAACCTGTTATATCATACGCTGCGCCTGTCTGGTCGGGCGTCTCTGACACACAACTTGTCAGGCTGCAGCGTATGCAAAACAAAATATTAAGATCGGCAACTCAATCCGATCGTTATACAAGAATCGACTATCTACACCGCTTAGCTAATTGTCAAACAATAAAAGATTATATTACCGACTGCACAGATAAGTTCTTTAGACACAATATTTCAAACTCAGATTTAACACGAAACCTAGCACAGATAAGATCAAATCATAACGTTATTCACAAACCGTTATATCGTAGAGCCCCATTATACAATGAACATATACCTCAATAAAATTTAAAAATCTGAATTAAATTTTCAAAATAAGATAAAATAATTAAACTTCAAATTAAAAAATTAAAACACATGTTTGTTACTGTTTTCATCAAACGTCATTTGGTACACCCAAATCACATATAAACCGCCCAGAACTGTGATCAATTTTTTTGAGCTGCATACTCTGCAAACATGCAGAACTCACACCTGAACCAGGCATTCACTGTGCAACATTTTAGGGATTTAAATGTCCATCCAGTAAAACTTGAATCTTAATTGGGTTTTTTAACTTTCGATTTTTCCCAAAATAATTTAATTACAATTTAAAACAATATTCGGAACATTTTTAATAATTTAAAATCAAACACCACGGCTAAACTTTAAAATAATCTTTGAATGTTCGGAAAAGATTTGTTGTCATTACCAACGCGTTCAGTAAAATTTCCAAAGGGCTAACACCAGCCCCCCAGGTGAAGGGTCTATCCCGAGAACTTGGGCTCATCATTTCGGAGGGCTAGCCCACTAGTCACGAAGAAATTAGTACTTTAAATGTGTGTAAATTATACTGAAATGTTAAGTAGTTAGAAGTAATAAACTAAGTGTGGCCTAGAGTTCTAGGTATACACACTCAAAAAGCAAAAAAGCAGGGTTCTCACGCAGGTGGTTCGAGTTCCAATCCTGGCGCAGGCGAGACTTTTTTTAATTTATAGGTCGTTTCAATTTTGAGTTTAGGTGATGACGTCATCGATGGTTACGAAAACTACCCCTATCTAGCACGTGGTTTAAAATCATCCCCTATTTTGTGCCACGCCCTAGGATGGTCATAAAAATGCAAATCGAAGCTTAAATTTTTCCATGTATTTCTTATGGGAAAACTACCCTTATTATGTTAGAACCGGTATAGCATATCTACTCCCTCTATAACTTAAGGTTAATTTAAATATAAAGGGTGCTCAAAAATATCTCCACAATATTCAAAAGTTTAATTGGTTCTTTCTTGTTTTTTTCAAAAGAAACACTCCTGTATATTATTATTTAGTCCAATAAAGCTTTAGTAAATACACATTTTTTTTTAATAGAATCAAAGTTTCTACCACTCTTTATTTTTTATTTACTTTATCGCCCTTTAATCTTTTTAAGTAATAAAGATTATAACCATTAAGAATAATTTGAAAATCATAAGATAATAATATTTATCTGAGGTTTTTAAGCCGCAAATTTCATATTTTACAAGTGCGTATATCATCTTTCGTCACTGTTTTCCAAATACTTTTCTTATAACACGCTTATCTTCCAACTATCTTCAAGAGCGTCTGTTAAAAAATTCATAGTATTAAGTTTGGACAGACATTTTGTTAAAATATGTACATTTACTACAATCAATTTTTGCAAAAATGAGTTACATAAAAGGAGAGATATTATTATCTACTATTAATTGCGCTGCACATTTATCAAAAAAAAAGTTTTAGATGAAAAATGTGTACCTACAAAGAATACTTTTGTTAAGATTTGTTGACAAGGGAATTGTATTATAGGAGAAAAAACAAACCCAACATTTTTTAATAGATGCACATAAAAGAATTTTTAAAGATAAGCGTTTTAAGGGGAAAATATTTAAAAAAAACAGTTACGAAAGACTGTATACAGCTCTAAGTAATTATATGTTCCCCCAATTTTTAAATTAATCGTGTATATTGTAATCACGATTCTGCTTAAAAATTATTTTAAAAGGGTGTTTTTGCCCTAGTAACTCGAAAATAAAGATAAATAGAGACTTCAAGCCTATTATAAAAATTGTTTATTTGCTAAAGGTCTATTAGACTAAGTAATAATATTTAGTTCTATTAACAAAAAAAACGAGAAAAAAACTAAATTGAACTTTTCATTATTGTTAAAATATTTTTGAGCACCATGTACATTAAAATTTTTCCGTACTTATAAAAGAGTATCTTTTAACCCTCTTCAATTATCTATCTATGTAACGGAATCTTTGAGCCTAATTTTAACCAACTTCCAGCTATTCGATTTCTTTGAAACTTTGCACACGTGTCAAGGACCGATGAAGATGCAATAATTTAAAAACAGTATCCCGTTATCTTTTTTGAATCGCCAGGAAAAAAATTCCATTATATTATAAAAACAACACCTAGGATGCCATCTGTTGGCAACATTTCAAACTTTGCTATTAAATGAAGAAGAAATTTTTTAGTTTTTACACAATTTGGTTAGTTGCACCATGGGTGTTCAATTTTTATGAACAATAAAATATAGAGTTAGTTGCACCATTAGTTCAAGGATTCCATAATAAAAATTACATTATGTGTAATGTATACATAATACATAATGTGCAATTAATAAAAATTAACATTCTTTTTGGATCGCCAGGAAAAAATTTTCCTTTATATTATAAAAATATAAAAACAACACCTAGGTTGCCACCTGTTGGCAACATTTCAAACTTTGCTATTAAATGAAGAAGAAATTTTTAGTGGGTTGCAATATATTGGCAACGGTCCAAACATTGCCTGATTGCCATCTGTTGGCAAAATTTCAAACTTTGCTACTTAATGAAGAAGAAATTTTTTAGTGAGTTGCAATCTGTTGGAAAAATTTTAAAATTTGCCACTCTTGTTCATTAAAAAATTTTTCGCCATTTTGTCAAGAGTAGCAGAAACTAAAAAATGAAAAATAATTAATAGTTTAAAAACTAAAAACACGCTTTATATGCAACTGAACTAAAAATTAGAAAATAATTTTTCATTAAAAAATATTGTCATTTCATAGTAAAAAGCGTGGGTGATAAATATATTAAATGTTATAATTATTATATTTGCAAATATCTATGATGGAAAAGTTATGAAAAATAGTAAAATGCACCCCACGCTTTTTACTATGAAATGACAATATTTTTTTTAATGAAAAATTATTTTCTAATTTTTAGTTCGGTTGCATATAAAAGCGTGTTTTTTAGTTTTTTAAACTATTAATTATTAAATCTAACTTCTTCATCCACTTGGGGAAAGTATTTCCTGTATTGATGTTTTCTCGTATTTTTATAAGAAATTTATTTTCTTAAAAATTTATGATTTAATAAGTCTAATATTGTACACATGTATAGACAAACATAAAATAGTCCCAAATATGTAAAAATATTAGGGTCTTCAATACAAAAAAAAGATCAAATTGTATTAGCGCAAATTTGAGTACCCTGTATATAAACAAAATATTTTCTAGAAATGGGCCTTTTATCTCTAATTTATCAACAACTTTAAACAAATTCTAACTTCCATAGTTTAGGCGCTGTAGAATCCCGACGCACTAATGTAGCCTCCTTGTACAAGCACTTCCGCCGGAAGATTAATTTATACAGGGTGTCCGGATTTCGTTACAATTGCAGGGTATCTTGGTTATTATTAGGGATGGAGACTTGCAGTTTTCGTCAAGTGTTGTTGCTACTAAGTTTACGTGTCTCCGCACAGCTGATTTTACATGAGGCTTCGACCGACGCCGTTGAAGTACAAACTGGCAACAATGCCAAGCTTGCCGCCAGGCAGCGCAGCTTGCCGCCAAAGCGGTACGAAAATATTAGCACGCCATGGTTTCTCTTATCCGTAGGTACGTTACTTTATGATATTATACAACGTTAGGAAATCAAATAAGTAATTCGAACTATGTTCCAATGGTATTAGTGTTATTTTTAGTGACTACAAACTGACTTGGAGTGAGAAGAGGAACACTGAACCCATACATAAAGCTGCTAGAAGTTGAAGATTAAAAATATCAGTTTAAAAAAACTTTTTGAAAATCTTTACTTAATGAAGACAAGAAAACAGATTTTTTAACAGAATTATAAAGTTTTTTGATGTAGGCTTTTACAGAATTAAAAAGAATTAAAAAAAAGAAATTTGTTGATATTTTAAAAAATGTAAGTGTAAATACGGCGTTCCTATTATTGTTAATCAAATTTACCAAATATACCAGGTCTATTTTTTTTTTTAAATCATGGGCCTTATTACTACTACTATAGTATGATAAGGCCTATTACCAAGGTTTTAAATTCTTGGGCATAGAGGCTCCTAAATGACAAAAGAAAAGAAAACAAATACATAACCTGGTAGAAACGACTACTTAGCTGGTTACTTTAAAATTACGGAGTCTCCAAAAAATGGAAAACGTCCCAAGAAAACTTTAAAAATCTGTTCCTAGAACTTTTTAGGGACTATAAAGAACGTTTAGTAAACGTACAATAAAATTTTTAAAACGTCCCAAGAAAACTTTACAAGCCTGTTTCTAGAACGTTTTAGGAACTATAAAAACGTTTAGTAAACGTACCAAAAACCGTTTTTAAAACGTTGTTTTTGCCGACACAAAACTTTAAAAACCGTTTAAAGAACATTCACGAACGTTTGAGAACGTTTATCCTACGTCACCCAAAATCTACTTAAATGTTTTATAAACGTTTATTAACTTGTGTTATAAGGGGAATAAGCAAAAATAACCTAAATTATTAAATTATATTAAAAACACCATACAAACCTACATATGTATATTATACAGTTAAGGTTAAACAATTAACAGTTAATTTACACTTAAGAGTTTAATAATATTACTAAAACAAGAGGAAAAACAGCACATCACAAAATACGGAAGGAAAGCAGCACATCAAGGAATACTTATATCGTATAAAATTCATTAAACTGAATTTTTGCAAGTTGTAAAATTTTCACACCAACTAACACCAAAAAGGATAAAATATCATTTATGTCAATCACTTATCATAGAAGATTTGAGGGTAGGGGTTGCCATTTTTAGAAAACCAAAAGCGGGAGGTCATTGTCAAGGATATTTTTTTTCTTGCGCATTCGGCATTTCACCGTTTATTTAGAAATTTTATTACTTTCCTATATCCGCGAACAATACCAAACACTGCCGGGAATAATACCAAGCGCCGCGCCGCTGCGTATTAAAGTATCTAGTAGTCGTTAAATTAATAAACACGTGGTTCCGTTTTTGAAACCGATCACTGATGTGTCCGCGCCGCTGATTTACCGGAAGTGCTATTGTCAGATTGTTTATAATTATTACATAGTATAGTGACTTTTTTTAATTTTTTAAATTTTAATCTGGTAGTAGCTAATGTTCGAAAAGCGGGAGTTTTTACTATTTTGTCAGGAGGCGGGAGACATGTCAGAAAAGCGGGGACTCCCGCCCAATTCTGGGAGGGTTGGCAACCCTATTTGAGGGTGCATTCCTAGCCAAAAGGATTCCCTGGGTATGTTCCTAACAATGCTCCTCGATTTTTTTTCCAAAGAACAAACTTAGAGTTATGCAATTATGCCGTCAAACGGGGTGAAGTCGATCAAAATTATACGTTTTTTGAAATAACTAAAAGTGCTCAACCGGTACGGAGCGGCGGGAGCATCGGCAAGCAGATCAACCCCCAGCGCCTGACTGTCACTCAGGCGCCGAGGAGCAGTCCGCAGCCAGCAGTCGTGCTTTAATTATAGCCTTAAGATTTTGGTGCAACATGATGGGGCTGCGTCTCTCACCCGAATCCCCAAACATGCTGTAAAAGAAAGATGTTGAAATGCATTGACAACAATTAATAATTTTAAAGGACTTGTATAGGTGGTTACTAACTATGTCTTTGCTAGCCACTGTGCATTGTATAGACATAAAGTGAGAAAAACGCTTCATAACAGTATCCAATTAGGTGTTACATATATAAATATTGTGCATAATATATAATGTTATTAAATTATGTAAACTAGTGAAAATTAATTTAGTTCTGATCATAAAGATAAAGTTAAAAAGATTGCAGGTTAGACTTTCTAATGTTAAAAAGGGATTGTTTTTATTTTTAAAGTTTTTCTAAACATTATTTTGAAATAAATATTTAATTTAGTTAATTATATAGTGTCGTCACTGTGTTCCAATTCAGACAAGAAGCCTCTTTTGTTGTTATCAATTAGTAGGATATTAGAATAAATAGAACTAAGATCATTAATATCCTTTCTTTATTTAACGCATATTGGTTGAGGTGTATTTCCACCATCTCCAAGAAAAGTCTTTATGCGTATTTTCTCTGTATTTAAAATTTTTGTTTCATTAAAGTTAAAAACATGATCCGTTTCAGCGGTATGTTGAGCTAAGGCACAAGTTAATTTATTGTTTCTACAATCACTTTTATGTGACGTAATTCTATCTTTAAGTACCCTCGACGTTTGGCCAATGTAAGCTTTGTCACATTCAGAGCAAGGGATGCTATACACCACCTCTGATTTTTTAATATTGATCTTTGCTTTTAAGTTTAGTGTATGTAAGTCCAATAGTTTTTGAGTATTTTGGAACTACCCTGATGCTGTTTTCATTTTTAAAAACCGATATAATCTTAGTGGTTACATCTTTAATATAGGGTATGGAGAAATAATAAAAGGCTGATTTTGTGTAAGAAAACAACTGATTTCTGGAGAAACATTGCCCCGCTCACTACTCACCACATCATGACGTAGACCTGTGCTAAAGATTAATTTTTTTAACATTTTTGTGGGTATGAGTTATCTAGGAGAGTGTTGTATAGTTTTTTTAAGTTTTTTTCCTTGAAGGATGGATGGGAAATTGTTTCTACACGTTTTTTTAATGCTAGAACCAGGTTAATTTTGATTTTTTCCTGTGTGATAGGAGTGATAGTTTATGTATCTCCCAGAGTTGGTAGGTTTTACATACCAATCTAGAATGATTTTGTTATCATCCGTCCTAATCACCTTTGTGTCAAGAAAAGGGACACTGTTGTCTGTTTCCCTTTCTATAGTAAATTGTATGTATTGGTTGTAGCTATTGAATATGTGTAGAATTGTGTTATGTTGACCTTTAGGTATGGCACAGATTAGATCGTCAACATATTTTTTTATAAAAGGAAGTTGGAAAGGAAGTTTTGGTATACACTCTTCGAGAAGGTCATCCATGATGTACTGAGCAGCAATAGGGGAAACTGTAGCCCCCATAGGGGTACCCAAGATTTGTTTGTAATATCTGTCCTGAAAAACACAATAAGTTGTGTCAAATATGAATTTAACGATTTTTAAGAATTTTTGTTGTGTTAATGATGTAATTGAGCTAATTGTTGTCCACCTTTTTATTATGCTTTTTTCAAGCAATGAGTATGGTATATTGGAAAATAACGCAGAGCTAACATCAAAGCTTATTATTTCATAGTCAGCAGGTAGTTGTTTATCATTTATGAACTCAGCAAACTGAAAACAGCCTTTTTATTATTTCTCCATACCCTATATTAAAGATGTAACCACTAAGATTATATCGGTTTTTAAAAATGAAAACAGCATCAGGGTAGTTCCAAAATACTCAAAAACTATTGGACTTACATACACTAAACTTAAAAGCAAAGATCCAATATTAAAAAATCAGAGGTGGTGTATAGCATCCCTTGCTCTGAATGTGACAAAGCTTACATTGGCCAAACGTCGAGGGTACTTAAAGATAGAATTACGTCACATAAAAGTGATTGTAGAAACAATAAGTTAACTTGTGCCTTAGCTCAACATACCGCTGAAACGGATCATGTTTTTAACTTTAATGAAACAAAAATTTTAAATACAGAGAAAAATACGCATAAAAGACTTTTCTTGGAGATGGTGGAAATACACCTCAACGAATATGCGTTAAATAAAAGAAAGGATATTAATGATCTTAGTTCTATTTATTCTAATATCCTACTAATTGATAACAACAAAAGAGGCTTCTTGTCTGAATTGGAACACAGTGACGACACTATATAATTAACTAAATTAAATATTTATTTCAAAATAATGTTTAGAAAAACTTTAAAAATAAAAACAATCCCTTTTAACATTAGAAAGTCTAACCTGCAATCTTTTAACTTTATCTTTATGATCAGAACTAAATTAATTTTCACTAGTTTACATAATTTAATAACATTATATATTATGCACAATATTTATATATGTAACACCTAATTGGATACTGTTATGAAGCGTTTTTCTCACTTTATGTCTATACAATGCACAGTGGCTAGCAAAGACATAGTTAGTAACCACCTATACAAGTCCTTTAAAATTATTAATTGTTGTCAATGCATTTCAACATCTTTCTTTTACAGCATGTTTGGGGATTCGGGTGAGAGACGCAGCCCCATCATGTTGCACCAAAATCTTAAGGCTATAATTAAAAGCACGACTGCTGGCTGCGGACTGCTCCTCGGCGCCTGAGTGACAGTCAGGCGCTGGGGGTTGATCTGCTTGCCGATGCTCCGCCGCTCCGTACCGGTTGGGTGACAGACAATTGGGGCGAGGTGGTGGAGTATCCACAGTTGTAATAAATAATTAAATATAATAAACTAATATAATTTTCTCGAATACTACGCCACTGGAATCTCGTCAAAGTACGAGAAGGACGACGCATGGTCAATGAAGCCGATAAATGTCAATCAATTTTATCGACTCTCTTTCTCTTGGTCATTGTTGTAAATGGGAAAGAGTGAGACACACGTTTCAGAGACATTACCATTTTCGAGAAAGTAGTTAACAAAATGGCTACAACCCGTTCACATGTTTAATTAATATAAAAATGTGGTTATAAAACTTTAAATAATTTGCTATAGAAAAGAAAAGTCCACATGGAAACTATTTTGAAGCTTTTATATTGCTAACTCACTTGTACACGTAAGTTTATAATCATTATTACATTATAAATTATTAATATTAATAACTTTGTCTCCATATTGTAGCCTTGAAAAAGAAATAAATTATTTCTGAAAGCTTGGTGATTCAAAAAGAGTTTTTCTAAGCCCTAATACACCTGACTGTTTCCCCAATAAACAACCTGCTGTTTAACGACAGTTACTGCTTTTATTGCCATGACAACTAGACGCAATGTTTTTATTGTTTTTCATGGCTGGCTGTGACAGAACAAGAAGGCAACAAAAATAAGAACGCATTACCTCGTGGTTCGAGATATTATTACACTAGTTCAAGCCGTTAAATTTTTTTTTAATCTGGATATTAAGCAGACCTTCTATATGCTATAATTAAATCCACATTTCATTTATTTGTTAGATACCAACTACATTAAACTCGTTTTTTTGTTTTTGCTTCTATTATCACCAGTTATTTGGCAATAACTCCAAAAATGAATAAAGATATCGATATGCGGTTTTCGCCGAAATGTAGATTTTATTATTTACTCTTACAATTTGTAAGGTAAAGCATACCGATCCATTTGATATTTTAGAAAAATTGAGTGAAAACTGTAACAACAGCGAACAGCGCCATCTAACTTATTTTTTTAAAACTAACTTATGTCACTGTAAAAGTTTATTAAAAGAAATGAAAATATTCTTTATATGACACCTTGTTCATTAAAATTGGTTAAGGAGTTTCTCGGCAGATATAGCAGATTTTAAGATATGATTCAAACATTCATTTGTTTTCCCATGAACCTTATTATTAGATCCAATTAAAACTTGGTCTGCCGAATTCATAGGAAAATTTACCAGCTTTCCAATGGCGTTTTGGTCAAACCTAGTATCTTAATTTGGAAATTTTGGTCTGAATTCTTAAATCTGTATTATTATTTGATCTGCTGCGCCCTCTACGGCCACATTGCAAAGTTAAAACACGTTTTTTGGACGCATTCCTCGCTGCCATTTTTGTTATAACTCATTTTGCCAACCGACTGAGGCTCATGGGTTCTGAGATATAGGATAGCGTACACCCTTAACGCAGGTTTAGTATTAAATCCCGAGTATGGCCATAGTTCCGAACCTATTAAAAATTGGTTATATAACATAAAGACTTTTTTTTAAGCCCTAAGATGAATTTTTTGAATGGTGATATAATATACAGGGTGTTCCATTAAATAAAAAAAGTTGTTTTTTGTAATTAAATGAAAACCTGATGTTTAATTGTTTTTCAATTGACAAATACAATTAAAAAAAAACATTTTTTTTTGCATTCAAGACCCGCTTACCCCCTTAAAACAACACTTACTTACACAATACCACTTATTTAAAATCAATTTGGAATTGATTTACTAATTCATTAAAGCGATCGTTGAAACCCGGTCAATTAATTGCAAAAGACCATTTGGTTAGACTATTCAAGGGTCTATTGTTTTTGTAAAACAATGTAGCTGGCGCTTTTCTGCCTCTGGTTTTGCTTTTACAAATTTTAATTGCGCTTTTTTACTTTTAGTATGCTTTTAACAATCACACTTTTAATGGTCGGTACATTTTAATTTCTACTGTGATAATTGCTTTTTCGTATTTAGAGCCGCATTATGAATTTGGAGTAAAGATTACGACTTGATTAAATTAAAAAAAATAGATCCCTAAAGACCCTATGTTAGCTAACTCAGTGTATAATAATAAACGTTTATTTGTAAAGTAAATGGAACTAAAAATACACAAAAACAAATATTAAGTCTATTTAAGCCCCTCTCCCTTGAATAACAATCTTTAAGACCTGGTAATTATAATATTTTTTATACACTTTTCCTTAATCCCTAAAAAACGTCGTTTTTACACAACTTTTCGGGCAGTCCAATCTCTTTCCGGCTTTAAGTGTATACTGAATACACTTGAACACGGACAAAAATACGTCTGACCAAAACGTTGTATGAATAGTTAAAAATATAGACAATGGAAGTCCAAAATTCCTATAGTATCACTGACTCTACTAAAATGTTTGGAGTTACATGTATTACTTTAAAAAATATTTAGTATCAACACTACAAGCACTGAATCATCTGTGCCACAAACACCTTTTAATACTGTGAAAAATTTCTTATTATCATATACCCAATTAACTGTTGCATAATTTCCAATTCAGCAGCAACTGGGCATTTTTGGGTAAATTTTAAATCATTATTAGGCTGAAATAGGTGATTCCCGGCTTATGCATAATCGTAAGGTTATACCAGCCTAACTGGATACATTAAAGGTCGGGCCACACATAACCGCACCAACGCCGGATTCACGGTGATAGAGGAAAGTGGGGCAAATTAATTCGGAAAAATTCAAAAGCACCTTTCATGTCCTCAAGCATTTTTGTTAAGCTAAGTCTATTGTTTTATGTATGTATATTTCTTTATTTAAATTAAAAAATCCTACTTATCTCTGTTTCTTTTTATCCAGACTTTGAGTGTAGTACGGGTAAAGGTCAGTCCGGTGATGGCGTAGCGTGTAAGGCATTAAGTCGTTGAGCGCACAACGGACGTGAGGTGGGTTCGAATCCTGCTGAGGCCAAATACTTATTTATAAGTTGATCGGAAATTTAGTGGTTAGCTCAACACCAGACGGACAAAGTGCAAAATGTATCGACGCTGAAGGCCACCAAAGGACCAGGGCACCGGAACACACTTTGCCGTGTCCTGCGCAACCGTAGACATGCAGACCCCACTCAGTTGGTAGGTTCAGTAGTGCCCCCTGGGTAGGGACGAGGTCTTAAGTGGTCGCTCATAGGACCATGGTTAGGAACCCACGTTAAGCTGTAGGTCCCGTCTGGCTGACATCACCCAGACGTAAAAAGACAGCGCACAATAGCCGAGCGGCTTCAGTGCATGGGTTATTCCGGCCCTATTCTAATCTAATCTAATTTAATGGGTAAAGGTCGGGCCACACATAACCACACTAATATCCCAAAAGACCCGCACCGTAGCACGACCGCGTCTTATTTGGTCTGAAACATGCCCAGCCAATGAAATCATACGTGGATCGGATAGCGCCAATATTCCACGCACTAAGCTGGGAGTTTTTGGCGTCACCTTTTATTTTAGTTTATTACGTATAAAAATTAGAAGTTAATGGTTAAAAGTTAGTTGTTGTCAACAAACAATACAGGAAAAAGTGATTTAATAATAAGTAATAAAAAATAGTAAAATTAATTTTATTGTTAGATCTTCTGAATAATATGTGAGTAAAACTTTCAAATGCATTGTTATTTTTTGTTGGTCGATAATGTTTGTTTACTTGTTAAAATGCTGTGCAGGGTATGTGGTCGGGCACTGAGCGATAATATTAGGTCTACGATATTTGATTACAACGGTACATTTCAACACCGAGACACGGCCGTGCTACGGTGCAGGCCTTGGTGTGATTGTACGTGGCCAAACCTTATTTGTAAAGGTTTGTTTTGCAATCGGGTGTTATATAAAGCAAGGTATAATTGACTCATATTACTGCAACTTGATTAATTACAAAACTTATTGCCCCGCACCCCCTTCATTTCACTAGGGAAACGCACGGCCACGGGCTTGTTGCGGTTATATGTGGCTCGAACTTAAATTTACGCATTATTTATTTATATTTTCCGCAAAAATTCTTAGAACGGTAAGAAGTTTTGTGATGAAACCAATTTTATCCAATTAAAATGTGCATGATTTTTTGCAAATTGCTCTTGTTTTGGTAAATAAGTTAACTTTATGACTAAGAATATATTATAACTAACACTTGGTAGAAGTAAGGATATGTATATATATTTTCGATTTTAGCTGTTTTGCAAAGGCTTAGCAAAAATATATTTTTGGCTGTAACTATAACATTTTTAAAGAAAAAGTTGCCAAAGTGGCAATTCATCAATATTTTATAGGTTGATCTAATTCTGGCTCATTAAGCCAGATATGCAAATCATATCTACTATTTTCAATATTTTTTGCTATTTGAAATAACAGAAAAAAAACATTTTGTGTTGACAACAAAAAAAATCTTCAAAAAATATTATATATGCGAAGAAAAATTGTTTTCTTGGGATTAGGTTCGAAAAACAACTGTATGACTTTTTAGTCACATATATTTAAAAACCAATTTTAACGTTTCGGCAGGTACTCCTTGCCGTTTTCAAAAATAATTCACATACAAAACTAAAAAGGAAACAGAAAGTACAGAAAACTTTTTCCTTATATTAACAAACCCAAACAAAAGACTTACCGAAATCGAAATTTTTATCCTTGTACATTGTCAAAGTTTAAAATTATAGATATGGCACTTTTTTATCACAAACATTACATTAAAACGTGTAAAACAAAAAACCTATAACACTTTAAAATAATAACTTATGCATTACCGGTCTACTTTTTGACTGTTCAGAATTTGCAAGTAAAGGAATGCTGGAATTTGTTTTTTCATATTAAGTATTATTATTATTATTTTTTAAGTTATAGAACGCGACACTATTGTGGTTATTTTTCTTTTATTTGGTTTTGTATTTTTTTTAATAGGTATTAAAAAGTTTATTTAAAATATTGTTTATTAAATTAATACTTATATTAAGTTAAAAAATTGTTTAGTAAGGCGGTTAATGTCCCTTTTATCGTTAATGGAATTTTGATTTTTTTAATTTCCATAGCTTCTAAGAACTCCCGCTTTCTTTCGTGTGTCTCGGTTCCTAAAATCTTTACTTGGTCGTAATCAAAACTATGTCCTGATTGTATTTCATGCTTAGTAAGTGCAGTTTGATTTTTTTATCATATTTATGTGACCGAATTCTGTTCTGCAAAAGTTGGCTAGTCTGACCAATATAAACACCATTACAGTCTTTACAGGGTATTTCATAAACTACATGTGATTTTTAGTACATCTGTTTTTGTTTTTAACTTGGAAAAATTTTGATTAGTCAGATTATGACCTTTGTGAGCAATTGAGATGTGATGTTTTGCGAATAGGTGTTTAAATATACTTACGTGACTAAAAAAGTCATACAGTTGTTTTTCGAACCTAATCCCAAGAAAACAATTTTTCTATATGATAAAGAGATTCAAGAAAATTTAACCAAAATATATATATATATATATATAATATAATAACGAGTATACTTACGAAATAATGTTATTGTGTCGTTAGTTTTAATTTTTTTAATAAACCAAGAAAAAATACACTGTTTCGCAAAATTTCGGTTTTTGCTGAATAAATCCGGAACGGCAGCAAGTTTTTAAATTTTTAAGACGGAATGTTATTAAGCATAAAAGTGCGCAACTTTGCCCAATTTAACTAACCCTGTATCTTTTACCGTTTCCAAGATCCTAATGGTGTTTTTCAAATTTGTAACAGCCTGTATAATTGCTTTTTAAATTTTCTGTACTCGAGATAACCTTTATTTAACAATTTTAAAAATGTTTAAATACTTATAGCAAAACGGCTTCATCTTACTTCTTACTTGCCAGATGATCTTTGTATCACCGTGATAATTTGTAATGCGGGTGTTTTTACGGCATTACTAACATAAAATTTATGTTTTTTTAGTAATTTTTTTGCAAAAAATGTAAGTTTAAGATATAGGAAGACTTTAAAAAAATAAACAATTTTTTTTTATCATCTGTGATATAGCATTAGAGGGTATTTTCTAATGTAAAACATTATAATTTCTTTAGGATAACCAAAAACTAAATATTTTTAAAGAAAAAATATAGAACACCCTGGTATTTTTTGAAACAAAAAATATTTTGATTATTTTAATTTACTTCTGAGCAAACTTGGTACTTTAATTTTCTTTTGTTCGATGCATGGTTTTCGCTTAAAAAATCTAAACATTTTTCTACATGGTCATATCGCTATAACGTGCGAATTGACAAAAGATGTCCTTTTGGTGTTTTGAAGCAGAAGAGGCTGGTGACTGCCTTTTCTAGATCAACCCGCACCATTGTTAAATAAAGTTTTAATTTTTGTTAAAATTGTTTAATATTGCAATCTATAAAATCTCTGTAACCAGCCAATTATATTTACTTTTAACGGACTGGCCCTAACAATGGAGTAATGGTTATTGCTTATAATAAGTGGAGTAAATAATAAAATTTTAAACATTAGTTTAACTATGGTGCGGATATTAACTAACAATTTGGCCATCACCAGTCACTGCCGACCGACTTTCTTTAAAAAATACTTTTGAAAGAAATGTAGAAGATTTCGAGTTTTTCCATTATTTAAAACACTTTTACAAGAGGCCCTTTAAAACACTACAAAGACATCTTCTAAATTACCACTTTTTAGAATTTTCTGGCTTGCAATTATTTTACTTTTTAATCACAAAATAAACAATGCGCACGGATACTTTTCTCGATCACCGCGTCACCACTAGTGATTGCACAATCAGTTCCCCTCGCGCATCCCCTTCTTTGCGCTATTTAATGCTTTCGCGTGCGGTCGATAGTTTTTAAGATATTTTGATTGCCCAACTTACTTCTATGCTCAACTAGCCCCGCCCTACCCTAATGAAATAAAAATAAGAAATTTGTTTTTGTTTTTTAGTCTCGCGACAAAGCCAATTTTAAAAATATTCCGGAATAAAAATAATTATATAAAATTAAACACATTCTATCTTGGTACTAAAGAATTTTTCGACTCAACGTTATCAAAGGTTTTTGTTTAAATTTTTAATGTTGCTTCTGCTAGGGTTCAGGAGCGGCGGGTACATGGGTGCACGAAAACCAATGCACAACTTATTAATAATATAAAAATTATACCCCAATTTTATATTAGGTTTTTGTTTAATCCCTCCCACAACACGTTTGACATTAATAAGCAAATAAATTATGTAAAAACAAAGTTTGTTAAATGTTAAACGGTTTTGTTGTAGTAAAAGCTAAAAACTAATTCGGTAAGTCCTAGCTACCAGATCCCACCAATCTTCTCATCAATCTGGGGTATTGATCAGACAAATAATAAAACCGTTGGTCGTAGCGTATCCAGAGTAAATATTATGATAGAAATGTCAATTGCCCAACTTTTTTTTATTTGGCTGATAAATACCCCAGATTAATGAATTATTTTTAGCCTTTAGTACAATAAATCCGTTTAACATAAAAAATTTTTTACATAATTTATTTTTATGTTTTTAGTTTTGTTGTTAGTTGATACTTCTCATTCTATTCAGTTCATTTAATGCCTTACTATAACTAACCAGAACTAACCAACGATTCTATATTGAAGTAGTTGTGGAAAATATGTAATTTGCCATTTTGTAGCAGCGGCCATCTTAAATTTTATTTTTTTTATAGTGAGCTCTATTCTACCAACCAAGCCGTTTCATATGATACCCGTATTGGGGTAGTTCTAGAAAAAATATGTAATTTGCCATTTTGTGTTGGCGGCCATCTTGGATTTTAATTTTTTCATAGTAAGTTCTATTCTACCAATCAAGCCCTTTCATTTGATACTTATATTGAGGTAGTTGTGAAAAAAATATGTAATCCGCCATTTTGTGGCAGCGGCCACTTTGGATTTTATTTTTTTATAGTGGGTTCTATTCTACCAACCAAGCCCTTTAATTGGATACCCATACTGAGGTTGTAGTGAAGTAATATGTAATCCTCCATTTTGTATCGGCGGCCATATTGGATTTACAATTTTAAAAAATATGTTATATTGTATTGTCACCAATATTAAGAAAGTGTACCAAATTTCAGATTAATCGGTCGTCAGGAAGAGGGTCAAATTCCAATTACTAGATTTGACCCAAATAATTCCAAACAAATAAATAAATAAACAGGTCAAGTTATGTAAAACCATTTAAATAGCAGTTACTTCGTGCACAAATGAAAGATCATTTTCTAATCCTCGTCGACTAATAATATATTTAAAATCCACTATGTCTTAATATTAATCTGAATATTGATCTTATTGCAGATGAATTTATACATCATACTACCGTAATATAAAGTTTTACTTTTGCATTTTTAAATTCAAAGAATTACTAGGTCCCTGTATATTTTTGTGGTTAACTTTTTCCTGGCCCTTTATAAAGATTTGTTTAAAATACAAGTTTTTAAGAAATGGTTTTGTATTTGTATTGTATTTTGTAGTTGTTAAAAGTAGATTTAGATTATTTTTTTGTAAGTAAAAAAGTATTTTTATTATTGTTTTATTTGTATTTAAATAGTAAATTGTGCAACAAGTTTCGAAAAAGACTCTTTGCGTACAAGTATGACGTTTGTGCACGAGCCGTAGACGAGTTCTACAAATCATACGAGTGTGCAAAGAGTCAGTTTTAAACGTGTTGCACACAATCATTTTTCTACAACAGCAAAAAATAACGATTATTATGTAATTTTTATTATTTTAATTCTTTTAAGTTTTGACAAGACTGTGCAAAAATTTTTCATACGTTGTTTAAAAAGTTTTTACACGCTTATGTCAAAACAAAATGACCGAAAAAGTAAATATTTTTGACAGGTTTATATGTTTTTACACAGTAGTATCATACAGAATCAGCTAAATAACATAACATATAGGCAATGCAGGAATAAATGAGACGAAGAGCAATCGAGAGTCTTTTTCCTCTCAAAATCCCGTATTATATGCTAGAGTAGATAACATTACCACGTATTCGTCCTACTGCTTCGGGTGGCATTCTAAATTTCCGGAATCTCCATTCCACATGAATGCAAGAAAAATGGTAGATTTGTCAACGTCGTTTTTCATATCCATTTCATTTATCGCAGGTCAAAGCAATCGGACCACTCACTGTTCTTAGGTTTGACGTTGATATTTATGAAAAAATAGTTGTCCCCCGGTGGCGCAGTGAACAGAGCTTTGATCTTCGCAACCAAAAGTCGCCCGGTTCAATTTCCAGCGGGAGAGACATATTTAGGCAGTAGTTATTTAAATATAAATAAAATAATATACGCGGTGGCACTACCGGGTTATTCTAAAGGTGCTGTGGAATGCAAAAACTGCAAATTTAAGTGCTTGAACAACGTTGACGGAACAGGGAAAACCATAGGTTAAACATCTTATACACCAACAATTTGAATTTCTTTAAAACGGACCTGGATTTTTATTGTTTTTTTTCATGCCAACAAAATTCCAAAACCAATGCTGTATCACGCACGGCCACCATACAGCAACGGTAGCTCTCCATCTTTCTCTAATAAATGTAGGTTTATATGTAAAAAGTTTTTACACAGTAGTATCATACAGAATCAGCTAAATAACATAACACATAGGCAATGTAAAGAAAAGAGATAATCTAACGTGAATACCTGCATGTAAACACATCCGATTGGATTAGTCACATACATTCTTTTTGTTGCTTTATTCGACGATATCCCAATACCTACCTGCTTAACCAGTATATCATGTGAAATTAGCCGTTTTCAGATCCTGTCTGACGTGCCTTCTAAGAAATTTTTTATAGTTTTGCTAGTTGCACTTATTTATCAAATGAAATAAACTAAATTAATAGTTAGGTATGACATAATTTATAAACCATTAAATTTTCCTCAATAACACAGACACACAAAAAAGTATCCTGAACTGGATTTGGGACAAAGTGTTTCTTGTGTATTTCAATGCGTTGAATCCGAATCTGAAGCCCGTTTTGGTCCAGCACGTCCCAGTTTTTTGTAAATTGCAAATATAACCTTAAAATATGGTCATGTGGAAAACATTGTGTTCAGTTGGCTAGCGGGTTTATTTTTATTTTTCAACTGAAATGCATTTGTCGAAGTACACCAAATACTTACCCAAGTCTCAACAAACCATTTTAATCACTTTAACCCAAAAAACATAACCTCAAAAGGGCATAGTAATTGAAGGAACTGGTTGTTTAGTATTTAAAGAGTTATTACATTATTTTGGTACATGTATTCGAAGTTTTCTTGCAGGAATAAATGAGACGAAGAGCAATCGAGAGTCTTTTTCCTCTCAAAATTTCGTATTATATGCTAGAGTAGATAACATTACCACGTATTCGTCCTACTGCTTCGGGTGGCATTCTAAATTTCCGGAATCTCCATTCCACATGAATGCAAGAAAAATGGTAGATTTGTCAACGTCGTTTTTCATATCCATTTCATTTATCGCAGGTCAAAGCAATCGGACCACTCACTGTTCTTAGGTTTGACGTTGATATTTATGAAAAAATGGCTGTCCCCCGGTGGCGCAGTGAACAGAGCTTTAATCTTTGCAACCAAGAGTCGCCTGGTTCAATTTCCAGTGGGAGAGACATATTTAGGCAGTAGTTATTTAAATATAAATAAAATAATATCCGCGGTGGCACTACCGGGTTATTCTAAAAGTGCTGTGGAATGCAAAAACTGCAAATTTAAGTGCTTGAACAACGTTGACGGAACAGGGAAAACCATAGGTTAAACATCTTATACACCAACAACTTGAATTTCTTTAAAACGGACCTGGATTTTTATTGTTTTTTTCATGCCTACAAAATTCCAAAACCAATGCTGTATCACACACGGCCACCATACAGCAACGGTAGCTCTCCATCTTTCTCTAATAAATGTAGGTTAAATGGAAACAACCTTAATTTATAATTATTTTTTCATCAAGTGCGATACATCATTGGTTTTGGAAGTTCGTAGGCATTCAAAAAATGAATAAAAATCCAGTTCCTTTTTTAAGAAAATCAAGTTGGTGATGGGGGCCCGAAGGCGAAACATCGATGTTGAAATCTGGATGCACCATCTTGTTTAGGAGCGAAAGTTGTTTTGGAAAAGTGAAGTTAATTTTAAAATATATCTTTAAAATAGGTCAGAAAAAAATTTATTAAAGTTTCAAAATTTTAGCTTTTTCTAAATATTACAAAATTTTAGCTTACTAAACAGTATCTAATTTTTTTTTATCTTTATGACATCTCACGAAGGCTTATGCCCAAATACCAGTGTACCGTGAGTGCCGGGTTACTGGGTGTCTAACCCAATATTGTCGTGTTCCGTCAACGTTATCCCAGCACTGAAACATGCAGTTGCATTTCACAGCACCTTTTAGACAACGCGGTAGTGCCACCACGGACGTTATTTTTAAATAACTACTACCTAGAAAAAAACTACTACCTAGGTTTAAAATTTCCCTCAGAAACTTTCCTGTGGTCCTTACCGTTTAGGAAATACCAATACCTAAATGCATCACCAATTTCGGACACACTGTTTTACAATGTGATTCAAGTTTTATGCTCCCCATTGGAATCTCGAAAAGCATAGAAGGTATACAAGGTTGATTAAATTAGGGCAATTTTGAGATAATTGGAAATTTAGTACTTCCGGAGACAAGCAGGAAAAATCCATTTCTTCGATTTAGGTTTTCATTTATTTACTGCTTCATTTCTCATTAATTTAAAAATTCTAGAGCACATAAATAGGGTACTTTTTTATATTTTTAAAGAAAGTAATTTAAAATTTTCAAATACGTTTTGTTTTTTAAATATCGACAACAACTCTTTTTAGTACGGACTAAAGTTTTAATTTTATTTTTGGAAAGCTCTTCAAAAATAAATGATGTGCCATAATTATGTTTTTTGATGATCCCCTTCTAATTCATGCAATAATACTAATTCTTTGTCCTTAACAGAATATAAAAATTATATAAAATTATATTCCAAATATTAAGTATGACAAGTCATTGGCTCTGGGAGACAAAAAATGATAATTATTGATTTTTATAACATTTTAAAACTTCATTAACGGCATCAGCTAAGAACGACTCAACACAATAGTTTAATTCGTTACTATGTAAAGTGGCAGTGCCAGTTTGCCAAAAAAATAGTTTGTTTTGAATTTGAAGTAATTATTTCTTTAAAAAATTTTGAATTTTTATTACCGGCACATGATAGCACACTTTAAACTCAAGTCAGCACAATAGTTTTATTCGCTCCTATTCAAAGGGGCATTGCTAACTGGTCATAAAAACATATTTTTTTAGAACTAATTGATTCCTATAATTTTCTAAATTTTTATTAACGACACATAATAGCACAAACTGAACACAACTCAGCACAATAGTTTAATTCTCTACTTTACCAAGTTGCAGTGCTAACTCGTCATGAATTTTCTTTTTCTTTTGAAATAATTGCTATATTAATTTTTTGAGTTTATTGACGGCAAATAATGGCATAAGATAAAACACAACTCAGCACCAATAGTTTAATTTACTACTATACAAAGTGGCAGTGCTAACTCGTCATAAAAAAAGTATATTATTTTGAAATAAATATGTTTTTTATTTTTTATGAATTTGTATTGACGGCACATGATAGCACAAGCTAAACACAACCCAACACACTAGTTTAATCTGCTACTATGCAAAGTGACAGTGCTAACTCGACAAGTTTTTTTTTTATAATATATTATTTTATTCTCTATGAGTTTTTATTGACGACACATGATAGCACAAGCTGAGCACAACTCAGCACAATAGTTTAATTTGCTACAATACAAAGTGTCAGTGCTAACACGTCATATTTTTTTTTTTTTGAGATAATTGACTTTTTCTAATTTTTCTAAATTTTTATTGACGGCACATGATAGCACAAGCTAATCACAACCCAGCACAATAGTTTAATTTGCTAGTATACAAAATATTACTGCTAACTTGAAATGAAAAAAATATATATATTTAAAAAAAAAATATTTCTGAAGTTTTATTTACGCCACATGATAGCACAAATTGAACACAGCCCAGCACAATAGTTTAATTTGCTACTATGCAAAGTGGCAGTGCTACCTCGACATAAAAAAATTTATATATATTTTTTTAAATGATTGATTATTTTAATTTTTATGAGTTTTTATTAACGGCACATGATAGCACCAATTGAACACAACCCAGCACAATGGTTCAATTTGCTACTCTGCAAAGTGGTAGTGCTAACTCGGTTGACGAAAAGGTTTTTAGGTACAAAATAAGATAATGTTCAATTAAAAAAAAATAATTACAGCACATGATAGCACAAGTTGAGCGTTAGTCAGAACGATACTTATTTTAAATATGGTGCAAAGTGGCAGTGCTAAGTAGGTATAAAAAGTACCCCTATTTTGTGTCTTTTATATCTCGGAAATAAATGCATAAATAAAGTTTCTTTTAACGGTACAGAAAAGCACAAAAACAGCACAAACCGCACAAAAAAATACTATATTTTTTTTCAAAACGGCAGTGCTAAGTAGGTACCCCTATTTTGTTTCTTTTATATCTCGGAAATAAATGCATAAATAAAGTTTTTTAAACGGCACATAATAGCACAAAAACAGCACAATTTTTTTAAATGGCAGTGGTAAGTAGGCACGAAAAACTACCCCCGTTTTGTTTCTTTTATATCTCGGAAAGAAATGCATAAATAAAGTTCTTTTTAACGGCACAGAATAGCACAAAAACAAACAAAACAGAATTGAAGATCTGCTCTATTTTGGTTAGGCGGATTTATTTATTGGGTGGTCTTTTTGTTCTAAAAACGCAAAACCAAAGAAAGTGCGTATATATTATTAAATAAAGATAATTGTGTAGCATCAATTTCAGTTAATTTAAATAACACTTGGTTACCTTTGCTCAATACCGAAGTATCTTCAGGAAAACTAAAAATCAACTAACTCATTACCCCTTTTGTCTTACAAATAATAAATACACCAGTTACTTTTGTCACTCATGACATGTATGTCTATTTTCAGTTTGTGATATTAAAAAGCCTTAAATTTTAATCATTTCTTATTTAAATATTAGTTAATTTTTATTTTTTAACTTTATTTTTAACTTGACAACGGTGGCAGACTTGCCAGCGAAACCTCGTTTTTAATTAGAAGTTTTTGGGTTTTTAAGGGGTTTTTATTTTATTTTGTTTCAGGCGACCAGCCAGTTCTTATGGGTCAATAGGGTTGAAAAGGGTCAGCTTGTATACCCCGGGACCAGGACCGAAGCGGTCCCATTCTTTTAGGCATGTACCCAACAAAAAGACCATCCAACACAAAACAGCACAAATTTCTTTTTTTTTCAAAAATGCAGTGCTAAGTATAGTATATAAGAAAACTACATATCAAATTACATACTAGCCACTGTCAGCAATCTTTTTAAATCCTTTGTTTTGATTTTGTGAACATTTCATATTTTCGCAATGAAAATCACATTATTAGAAGAAAAGCTTGCACCAATTTTTGGGTAGATATTTGAGGCAAGCTAGAAACTTGTCACATACTTGTCCTATTATACCCCAAGACAGAACTGCAGATCTGGCTGGAGAGTAGCGGGTTAAAGCAAAAAAAAATAATTATTTTTTGGGTCTAAAAAATACAGGATGTTTTCTAACTACGGTACTTAAGGGAGTTGCAGTCTTATGTCTTTTTATGAAAAAAGTTTCTCTAAATATATGTCCGGACTTGCTTCTATTCTGAGATACTTTATTTATTTCAATAAGGCCTTTGTAAAGCTTTGCTTAGATTGGTATTATTGGGTTCAGTGGGCCTCAGTGGGCACCAAAGCCAATATTATTATGAAAAAAAGTACGCCACTGACATTTTATAAAGTTTTTTATGAATAAGCAATTAACAATTTAACTTTTAAGTCCCTTGTATTTTCTTCGTGTCTGCCTTCGTTTTCAAAAAAAAAAAATAAATAAATAAATAAAGCTACTTTAATTTCTTCTAAAAAGTTTCCATAGACAATATGATATAAAAAGCAAAAATAAAAATTAAACAAAAAATTAAACAATTATTTGCCTTAAAAGAAATAAGCAGTTGTGTATTTTATGGACAATTTTTATTTTCCCTATTTACTAAGGTCAGAATTGTTTATTTTTTAATTTAGGATAATATTTTATGCTGTTTAGGGCTAGTTTTTGGAGTGACTGAGTGTATTCCTATTTTTTTTCTCGAAAACGAAGGCAAATACCTACAAAGAAAATACAAGAGAGTAAAACGATAAATTTTTAATTATTGTTGTCTGTGGTGTCTACTAAGACGCCACTGTACCCAATGACACCAATCTAGGCAAAGCTTTACAAGCGTCTTATTAAATTAAGTAAGTGTCCTAAATTTTATTAAATTAGTTGGACTTTTTTTAAACTTTAACACCCTGTATCTCAGAATGGAAATTGAGTTGCTAACGACAATTACAACAATATTGGACATTACCGGAAAAATAGTTCACAAGTAGGAATATTATTTGCAAGTTTATTCTTTCGGTAACAAAAAGATATAATTAATTATCAAATATTTAAAATAAAATTTACAATAAACACTCACAATTAATTTGTAAGTTATAACCTAAAATTTGATTCGTACCTTAAATCAGCTGGCGCTGTCATTCCCCATGATATGTCCGATGTTGCCACGTTGTAAAAGACCACAAAAATTCAGTCTGAACGTTTTGGTTAGTTCTGGTTAGTTCTGGTTAGTATTGTTTAACATATTATTGCGTTAATTTTTAGGTATTTATTTGATTTTTAGCGGGTTGTATCTAATAAATGTGTAATACTGCGATAAAAAAATACTGAATAACATGTTTGACAAGTAAAGGAGTTAAAAAAATAGGGGGACTCTTAACAGTTTTGTATAGTCTTTAATAATTTAAATGATGGTGTAAAAATAATGTCAAACAACAATCGTTTTTGTTTGTGTTTAGAAACGAATAAAGGACATTCATTCTAAAGTTATAGTACCGTTTTAATTGATTTTCTGTTGCATTTCTTTAAAATCTAAATAATAAACTTAAATTAGTTAAATGAGCTACTGACCAAAGTTTGTTTGTTAAACTTTTTAAATGTAAACAACTAATTTATTTTAGGACAAAAACAAGATTATTTTACCTTTACTACTGTTACATATTTCAAAGTTTTACACCTATAAAAACGTATATAATATATTGTCGGTATAAAGGTAAAAGTCACTAAGTAACATTTTTCTCAAAAATTAGTGAAGCATACCCAAGTTACTTGCGATAATACTTCATATGAACAACTCAAAACTGCAATGTTTGACTCCTAAAGCCCTTAAGTAAAATAATTAATTTCACTAAGTGCAAGAAAAACTTTTGTGGTAACGGTTAAACTCCCTAAGTAACCTAAATCGTAAATAAATAATATCTCGTATGTGTTACTTAGTGAGTTTTTTGGATGAAAAAATCAAGACAGGATATTAATCATTAATTTAGTTTTAAGTTTAGTGAGCTAACAATATTTTCTAGTGTTTTTATGTGCAGTAATATTACTATATTTATGCATTATATGGTAAAATCACTAGTTTACAAAAGAGGTTAAATTAAATAAAAGTACGAAAACTGTAATTTCTGACGTTCTTTGGATATTTTCTTTGTGAAAATTAGAAGCAACTCTTTATAGAACCCATTACTTTCCATTTTTTTTCGAATCAAATTTTATATAAAATTGCTGATATCTCCAAAACATAAAATTGTTACTTAGTTAGTTTTTTCTTTATACCGACAAATATGTTTCTAAACTACCAAAGGAGTCTCCCTTTTCAATTTATTAAAGTATTTCCATAACACCTTGTATATTACATACTTCTAAAAATGTATTAATCCACATCATTTTTAATGTAAATAATTTAAAACATTATGTTTTTTAAATAAAGCATTTAACAATTAACCAGTAAATACCTAAAATATTCTGAAAAAAGTACTTTCCAAAAATAACAATTAACTAAAAATATACATAAAGTGTGTCCGCCTAAGTTCTCTACATATCAAAAACTTTTTATTTTTCATTTTATTTTTTTCAGTTATTCCTTATAAAAAGTTCTGCATAATTTTAAATCTAAAAAGCAATGTATAGATATTTATTTTTATCAGTACTGTTCAAAGTATCTCAAAAGAAATAAAATTTGGTTTAAGAGGAAATTAACCTTATTAGAAAAAAATAAATATTAGGAAAATATGTAATAAAAATAACTCTTAAATATGAAAACTTGTTCATTTACAAGGAAAAAGCTTTTCTTTCATTTTTTATGCGATAATGAGCGTTTCTGTAACTTTTAGCTGTTTTGCCAGTTTTTAGTCTTTCTTCAGACATTACATTTCAAAATAAGTATTTATCAATGTAAAAATTTAAATCATCTTTTATCATAAAGAATTAGAGAAAAAAATTTCTTCTTGCAAATGAATGAGTTTGCATATTTAAGAATTATTTTTATTTCTAAATATTTTTCCCCAATAATAATTTTTGACATTTTCAAAAATAAAGGTACATTCCCCTTGAAGAAATTTTACATTTTTTAAAGTATCTTGTTACTAATGAAAAAAAAAGAATATATAATGCTTGTCTAAATTCTAACTTTTGAATGGTCTGATAATTTTTCATTAAATTTTGAGGACTTTAGTGAGACAACAAAAAGAAAATTTTAGACAGGAAATGATATATATAAATGGCAAACTGACAGCTGGGCGCCATCTCGAAAAAATTAATAAGTAAAAAGGAGGATCTTCTCGCACACTATTTTAAAGCTCCTGACAAATACTTTATAACCCCAGAATATAAAGGTAATACCTTTACTCACAACAAAATGGCGTTTCTTTAAAAATGACCTAATAACCTCATTTAAATGGCCGTATTTCCAAATCTAATATAGTTAGATGCACTTAATGTGGTATTTCCTTAAAGCGCTTTTAATAATTTATTTAATGGTAATATTGGTAATACTATACAGGGTAGGACAAAAAGTATAGATTTTTTTATTGACACACCCTGTATATTAGATCACCATTAAAAAGATATTTAAAAAACCTTTAATAAAATACCATATAAGGTATAACTATCTTTATTAGTTTTGTGGCTATGGCACCTCAAATCAGGTATTTAGGTAATTTTTAAAGTACCGCTATTTTTTGGGAGGTAAGATATTCACTTACACTCTACACCCTTTCCCATTTTATTTTTTTTTCAAAATGGCGCCCAGCTGATAGTTTGATACTTATTTCTTTCATTTCTGGTCTAAAATTTGGTTTATGTTGTTTTATCAGAATTCTCAAATTTTCATGAAAAATTACCAAACAATTCAAAAGTTAGGAGGGGGTCCTGACTTTAGACAAACACTGTATAATGATTGCTTTTTAGACTATGCATAACATTTAATAAAGAATAACTTTTGTTAAAAAATTCATAATAAAAAGTTTTTTATATGTAGAGAATTTAGGCGGACACGCTGTATATTCTGGAATTTTTTTCATTTTAAAAACCATCAACTAAGAAAGTATTTTACATTTTTACCAGAAAATTGTTTTTAGAGTAGTTTACATAACATCATTAACTAGTGCCGGGTGTATTTCGAAAATTTTAAATTGTTTTATAGGTTTAATAAATTTAGGCAAAGGGTGTCGTTTACGGTCTGTAAAGCGCAATTAATTACTTTTAGCCCAAGGTGGAAACTTGACTTAAAGTCGGTCCTCCTAATTAATTCTATTAGATAACAAAATGGTAGGTTTTAAATAACTGCCTGATTACATAAAATCTTTTAATACACGATGTATAAATGTATATACATATATGTGTGTATAGTTGTTTTTAATATATCTACTACAAAATAAAACAAAAATATACGTTTTTTAAAGTAGCTATTATTCTATTACTTTTTACATGAATAAATGTTAGTCTAGCTTTGATTAGGTATTTTTTCTTTGCATAAGCAACATTTTTTTACCTGTTAATTAATTACAAAACTTACCATAACAAATTGTGTTTTTTATAAACACAAATTTGTTTTATATTGAATAAACCTTAATAAAATTAATAAAAAAATAAGATACATATGGTGCGCCCCAAAACGCTAATATAAAAACCGGTATTATTTTTAAAAATATTTTAACAGGCATATGGATGCATTAGGAGCATATTTCAATATTATAAAGAAATATACAGGGTGCTAAAAATAAGAACTTGGCAAAAACAAATATATTCTTCTTTCCTTACGCTTGACTTTGTATACTTTGGAAATTAAAGCAACAAACTTTTATACAATATTTTTGAAAACTCAAAATTAATGGAGTTACAGGATGTTAAATAAAAGTTTTTTATTTTAATTAAGATTTTTTCTAGTGTACTGATTTTGTCAAATTTTGCATACAAATCAGTTACGGTTATTTGTATGTACCCTATTAATTTGACGACAGTAGTCAATTCCAAAGGGCCTATTCTGTCCTTCACTTTATAAAAATGACTATTTTGTTTAATTTATTTTATAAATTTGGATATAAAATCAACAAACAGCATTAAGATATATTTTAAAAAGGTCCCCTTGTTGCATTAACTTAAAATGAACTGTTTCCGAGAAAAACGACTTTAAACATTTAAATACGTTTAATTAGACATTCTGATTTTTAAAATTACCAAAGGAAGCCTTGAGAACAAAAGTTGTTAATGGGTAGTTTGATATTAATATGTATGCAAAATTTGGCAAAAATCAGTATACTAGAAAAACATTTATTAGAAAAACATCATTTTATTTCTTTAACATCCTATATCTCCGTCAATTTTGAGTTTTCTAAGAAATTGTATAGAAGTTAGTTGCATTCATTTTTCGTGCAGAATCGCCCACAGAAATACTGACCCTGTATAAGAATATTTTTTAATTACAGATCTTAAAACTGTATCTTTTTTAAGTTTTACTTAACCCGATTTTTCGGCAACGGCATTTGTTTTAAACATTGTACTTGCCGACTCCGGATTTGCCGATCACTGAATGATTTTTTATTTCATACTGTCCAATAAATCCACTTACCCTGTATTAATTTGAGGCCGGTAAATTGCACATTATGGTACCTGGTACCGTAATGTGTTGCCTAGCAACGCTGTCATGTATCATTATAAATGTTCACGTGATCATTGTTGTTAATGAAAATTAAAAAATTAATATCATTTTTGGATCCCAAAATTAAATTAAATCTTTAAATATACATATATTATTCATTTGATATTAGGATGTATAGGAATTGTTACTTGTACTTAAAACATTTTTTTTTCCAACTTTAGCGAATAAAAATGATTAGATTACTACAAATCAGACTTTTTATTACATTTTTTAAAGTATTTTGTTTAACTAAAGTTGGTAATTTCTAATCTAGCGTTACCTATTTAATACCATTTAGGAACTTCTACTTGTAAAATATATTTTTCTACCAACTTTAGTAAATGAAAATTATTATATTACTATAAAACAGACCTATTGTTACATTTTCAAAAATATTCGGTTTTACTAAATTTGGTAATATCTATTTAATTTGGACATATCTAACGTTACCTATTTAATACTGTTTAAAAGCTACAACTAATAAAATTTTTTGTTTCAGTTTGACAGTGACAAGCGAATAAGAATCATAGGATGGATATGATATGGAGAACAAGGCTGTTACCTACGTAATTTAAGTGAAATAATGTTAAACTAACTACAAGTTCTCTTAAAATTTTATAAATACTATTTATTTATTAATTTTCATAAAGAGAGTATCAAATAAAATATTATACGCTACACGCCCGTTAGGTGTTATTACAGTACTCGTTTATATTCCAGACTCGGCTCCTGCGTTGCCTCGTCCGTAAACATCTCGTACTGTAATAACTCACTTACCGGACTTATGACGTAAAATACTATTTCAGTACGGTATCAACGGTGATATTATAGCTTACCGACGAACAATGACATTGTTTTTTACGACTCTTGATTTTCGTGTTATTCAGCATGGACCCGGTAGCAATTTTACTAAATATAACCTATTTCAGCAGAAAGACACGCCCCTAACTACGTCAGTTTAGTGTATAACCACAGTTAAAAGATATATATTCTTTTAACTGTGGTATAACCCACAGTTAAAAGAATATATATAACCCAACTCAGCACATCGCCGAGAAATATAACCGTTTACAGCACAGCCTGCAAAATATTTACTTGTTGCCATGCGAATAATAATTTCTTGCTAAATCAAAATTAGCATCTAGACCCAGTTACATGTCGTTTTTACTTGGAGTTCTATATATGTATGTAGTGGATTTGTTTAAATAAAATTTAACGTGGCCGCTGTCACGGTCAGGTTAGTTTTTTTAATTGGCAGCACATCTATTCATTTTACGGTTTTCGCAATTTTGTTGACTATGACGTAATGATTTCATCTGATGTCATCGGCCAATTCTGATTGGCTGGCGAAAAAGTACATGTAACGGGGTGTAGACGCTAGTTATATCATGGCAAGCATGGCAGCAAGTAAATATTTTGCAGGCTGTGCTTTAATCGGTTATATTTCTCGGCGATGTGCTGAATCGGGTTATACACTGAAGTTACGTAGTTGGGGGCGTGTCTTTGTGCTGAAATAGATATTTAGTAAAATCGCGACCCTGTAAGGCCCCTTTAATGAGTCCTGTAAGGCACCAAAACTAGTCAGTGAAGAGGGTCCAGCTGAATGGCACGAAATGCAGAAATTCTTTCTTTTATCTGATGAAAAGGAGAGATATCTTTTTCATATGTTATCGCGATAGTAAGGATTTATTTTTACTTATTTTCTATAGCGTTGTTAAACTTGTAAAAAAAAATGTTTTTTTTTTAAATTTGACAATGTTTGGTGGCATCTTAAGCGGTACCTGAAGGAATATTTCTAAGAAAAAAAAACGTTAAGCAAATAAAAGTACAGCTTTTATGTCTCCAAGTTTTCTTTTTTCATATATTATTTATAGACCAGGTCGTATGGGCGCCAATGTATTTAAAATTATTCTCATCGAATTTTTGGCAGAATCATATTCAAAATTAAATACTTATTACGACGACGCATGTTTTTAGCTGGAGTTTTAGTTAGATTCTTTTAAATCGCAATTGTTTTGACACTTAACAATAAAAAAAATATTTGCAACGAATAAAATTTTATTTTAATTTTTGACTAATTTGTCAAGAAAAATAAGTCTTTGTATTTTTTCGAAAAATTAATATTTATCAAGGTATAACTATTTAAACAATAGAAACTTAGCAATTTGGTCCAACTTTAAATAATGTACGACAATATGAAAAATTTAACATAATGTATTTTTTATAGAATTCTTGAACCCCTTGTAACAATTGTAGAGTAAGCGATTTGACAACTTTGACTTTCTAGATATATATTTTTTTATTTTCTTAACAAAGTTAATTTTCTTGTTTTCAATTCCCAAAAACCTTGGCATTTTTTCTGTATAGATATTTATTTATTTATTAAAGATGTACAAACAACACACAAAATGAAATGGCTGGTTAAAAGAAGAAAAAACAAAATAAGCATTATTACACCTATGCTAACTATACATTTCTAAAAAAACAAATATCACAAATTTAAATATTCTTCTAAACTATAAGGCTCCAGACCAACTAATAATGATTTAAAATTTTAATTCCCATATAGTGTTACATTCTGTAAATAAATGTCTATTTTTAAAGACAAATAAAGTACATTCGTATATATATATATATATATATATATATATATATATATATATATATATATATATATATATATATATATATATATATATATATATATACAGGCCATAAATTGTAAGTATTCCATTAGCCTTAAAAATGCCTTGACAGGACTGCAGGAAATTCATTTTGTATATTATTCTAATAATTCTCTTTTAAATTACAAAAATATTTTGAGCCTTAGAGTTGGATGCCCAAAAAATTATACCATATCGAGCAGTTCCCTCAAAATTTGCAAAATACAGGGTCCTACGAGCTGCGTCTCGTTTAAGTACCTTGTAACGACTCGAATGCAATAACAGACTTGGTTTAATTTATTTCTTAGGTGTTCTATGTGGCAAGACCAATCTAAAAACTCATCAATATAAACACCTAAAAATTTGGTGTTACTACTAAGAGTAAAATTACTATTATTAATTAATACAGATGGTGGTTTTAGAGTTTTACATAGCTTGGTTCTAAAAAATACTGTGTTGGTCTTATCTTTATTAAAACATGATTTATTTTTCTAAAACCAAGTATTTGTTAATGCATATCAGTTTTCTGCCTTTGTAGATATTTCTGATATATTTGTACCACTAGCTAACAAATTAGTATCATCAGCATATTCAGTTAAGCTTAGATAAGGACTATTAACTTCAAAGTAGATGTCGTTCATAAATATTATATAAAAGACAGTTCCCTTGTACACTTCCCTGAGGGACACCAATTAAATTTTTTACCACCTCTGATTTGTAACAAATACCATCCTTATTTATTATCACTCTCTAAGTTCTACCATTCAGGTAGGTACTTAAACCATTCGAATGCATTTTCCCCAATCTCATAAAGCTGTAATTTCCGAAGCAGCAAATTTCGGTCTAAGCAGTCAAAAGCTTTGGAAACGTCAAACGTCTAAAAATAAGCCAAGGGCCATGTCGCCCTGTTCCCGGTGTCGCAAAATTCTTTGTACAAATTGAAATAGCTGTAGTTACTAATGTCATTAACATCACCCTTATTCTTTCATATAGGTATTATATCTGACAGCTTTAGGAGTTCAGGAAAAATGCCCTCTCTAAGTAGGTTATTTATTTTATAAACAATAACCTTAACAATCGCTGGCATAATCTGACGCATAAGACTGGTTGGTATCTTATCATCACAGAAACTATGTTTATTTTTTATTTGCTTTGGTAATGTTAAAATTTCTTTGTTAGTAACACGTCGTAAGAAAAATGACCTATTATTCTATTTAATTTTAGGTCTCCGATTAATTTGCGAAATGCTTTAGTAAGCTCAGGAAGTGATTCCAAAAGAAATTAATTGTATTTATTTGATATGTCATCAGGTTTCCCAGGGACTGTTGAATAATTTTCCTTACAATTATTTGTGATTTCTCTAAGAATAGACCACATGCATTTATTTTTATTATCTAAATTTTTTATTCTAATGGAAAATTTTTAGATCTTGTTTTTACTAACAATTCATCATACTCCTTTTTAACAGATGAATACAATTCATTATATTTATTACTTTGTCTTTTTAATAATAAAAGCGTATCCAATCTATTTTTACATCTTTGATCTGTTTATTGTGTTTATATTATAGACTATTTGGTTTGTGATTTGGGTTAAATAACTTTTTTGGAAAACACTGATTAAATAAAAGCAAAAAAGTGTATTATAGTCAAATATAATTTTTTGGCTGTGTGATCTGATAAAACTGTATTAAGAACAAGACTGCATAATTCACATTTAGGTACATTTGTAAAAATGTTATCAGAACAGCTTTTAGATACTGATGTTATTCTAGTATTTTCTAAAATTGTTTGGTACATATTAAAAGAATTCATAATAGATAAAAACTGAGTTTTAGGATTGTTATTTGTTAAGAGTTCTATATTTAAATCTCCAGCAATAAAAACTTTAATTGATCACTTTCAATTTGTTCCAGCATGCTCTCTATTTAAAAAAACAAATCCAGGTTACCTTTTGGAGGCCTATATATTCATATTATAATGACACATTCACTTTTAAGAGTACACTTCACACATGCGCATTAAAAAATACCTTCAACAGAAAGTTCTTCGATTTTTTTTCTTCTTCGGAATTTTGTATCCTTTCTGAGGTACACTGCTACTAACCAGAATTTTCCAGGGACTGTACATTTTGATGTATAATGCTACATCGTGGCATTTGTGGCAACATTCTTTTTCTAAACTACAGTATTTGGCAACATGACCAAAACCACAACATTTAAAGCATAATGCCAGGTTTAGATGTTCCTCTACATGTACAGAAATTAAATAAAAAAATACCCCTTTTCAGGAACCTTTTCGCAATAATCGGTGCTGCCTGGAGAATCCAGTTTTCTTTTGTTGGATTACGACACTGTTTTTTAGCAACTAGTTTTATTTTATCAACAACATTATACCCAAGTTCTTGCACAATTTCAACTATTTAGTCTTTCTATTTCCTGGAGGAATTCTTTATTGGAAAATCCTTTTGAATTCCAGTTATCATAAACATGGGATCGTGACTTTGTGACTCTTTAATTTTTATGGTATTTTTGTCTTGCACTGCCGCTTTTAATTTTTCTTGTTGATTTTTGTCAAAGCTTTCCACAATAATTGCACCCGACGGAGTTTGTCTAATGTTTTTAAAGGCTCTTCCTATATCTTTATTACCTATTTCTTGCTTAAATTGTTTTAGTGCTTCTGTCGGATTATTTAAATTTTCAATGCGGATGACAGTTTCATGTTTTTTTACTGACGTAAGTGTTTTCCAAGGAGTCTTTTCTACAACATCTGAAGTATTTGTGTTTGCAACCATGTCTGCGTATGCCTTTTTCTTTGAATTTGTACTTTGCCTTGATCTTGATTATTTGTTTGGTTTAAGGTATTTCCAGGTTTTAGTTGTAGCTGAATGTTTTTCTTTTCAATTACACCAGCGTTAAAAACCACCAAAGTTTGTGTAGGTTATTGTGAGCTTCCTTAAGATGTTCTTTATCATTACTTGAAAAATTTTCTGTTCTATTGGCAATTTCACTGTTTATGTCCAAGTTAGTAAACATTTGTAATATGGTATTTTCTGAGAAAACCATCTTTGGGTATTCCATCTCCGCTGGTACTTTTCCACTTCATTGTTTTTGGTATTTGCTAATATTTCTGGACTGTTTTCTGATCTGCTTTGCTCATTAAATATTTGTTCAGTTTCATTTTGTGTACATATTTGTTTTGGTCGGTGTCCCTAATATATAATTTTTAGGTTTAAAAAGCATATTTTCAAAATTACTTAAAAACTGCATTTCTTTTGTCGGATCCTGTATTTGCTAAATATCTTTATTAGTATTTTCGTTTGTTTGGACTCCGCCGGAATACCCTTTTCTTGCTGTGTTATGTTTGCACTAGACAGTTTGTTGGAATTATATTAATTCAGATAAGTTTTTATCTGGTCACTTTTTTGTTCACATTCAGAAGATTTTTAAATTCTTGACCTGGCGTCGAGCCTACAGAATAATGTCATGTAATTACACGATTTTTCAAAGATCTAATCGCGGATCCATCACTACTATTATTCATTAAACGTTTAATGTTTCACTTAACCGAAAATCAAAATTAATTTTGAACTCGAACTACCGAAAAACCTTAAGAAACTCGGAGCGCACTTTATACGTTGCATACGGCGAAATTCCGAATAATTTTTTATATGGCCTCCATATAAACAGCAACCAAATCGACTCTAAGATGTCGCGGCTAAGGTAGTTGTCGTGGTAACCTAAAATACACCGGGCCGATTTGGCTGCTGTTTATATCGTTTTCTCAGAATTATACTGTTGTATGTCACATTTTTGAAAAAAAATGAGATAATCAATGTAACATTAATGCAAAAAGTAACTAAGGATTCCCAGAGTTACGAAGTTGTATCGAGCCAAACATAAATATATTTTTGCACGACAGGAAACTTTAACTTAAGAGTTTAAAAGTGATATATGTTCCAATTTTCTCAAAATAAGCCATAATTCACATGCAACAGTATAACTCTGAGGTAACGATATGGAGACCATATCTATACAGGAAATTAAAGTGCAAAGATTTTTGGGGATTGAAAACAAGAAACTATACTTTGTTAAAAAAATAAAATTATACCTAGGAAGTCAAAATTGTCAAATCACTTACTCTACAATTATTACAAACATTTTAAAAATTCTACATAAAAATACCTCATGTCAAATTTTTCATATTGTCGTACATTATTTAAATGGCAAAGTTGGGCCCAATTGCTCATTTTCAATTGTTATTACTTGATAAATAATAATTTTTCGAAAAAACATAAAGAGTCATTTTCATAAAAAATTAGTCAAAAAATAAAATGAAATTTAATTTGATAAATTTTTTTTCTTAACTGTCAAAACAATTGCGGTATAAAAAAATTAACCAAAATTCGAGCTGACAATATAGGTTGTCGTAATCAGCATTTTATTCTAAGCATGATTCTGAAGAAAATAAAATAAGAATAATTTTTGATAGATGATAGAGAAAAATAAAATTCAATTAATTGCATGTTTTTAGACCATTGCGATTTTTTTCAAAAATTAAATTTAATATTTTTTTATTAGCCATTATGTAACAATAGCAATAAATACTTATTTAGACAGAGTTTACACATTAGCAGTCTAATAATTTCTAATAAAATAAGGGTTTTTAAAATTAGCGGACCCATATTAATATATATATATATATATATATATATATATATATATATATATATATATATATTATATATATATATATATATATATATATATATATATATATATATATAATGTTAAAAGCAAAAAGGAAAAACTGTCTTTAAAGGGGAGTAAAATATTTTTGTATTATATATATATATATATATATATATATATATATATATATATATATATATATATATATATATATATATATATATATATATATATATATATATATATATATATATATATATATATAAAAGGTAGAATCTGCCCTTAAATTCTTAAACATATTCTGTAACAAAATATTTAACTTTAAGACTATATAACTTTTTAAAATGCAGCAGCTGCGCATTGAGATCACAAGGACATTTTTTAAGGGAGTTCAAAACTGTAAAATAGATAAAATTTTAAGAACAAAGTGTTAAACGTAGTGCTTTTTGACTGGTAAAATATTTTTGGTTTTTATTCATCCTCGTATTTCTTAAACATAACATTTTTGGCCCGCGTCAAATTTTGTAAAATTTTTGTAGTTTTAACCCTGTTAATTTTTTTTTATAATTGCATTGTTTAGTAGGTATATTTTTCTTTTAAAATACCCAATGGGCAAGTATATTGTTAGTTTAGTTATCATATCATAATGACTTTGGTTATAAATTAAAGCCCCTGAAACTACAATGTTTGGAAATTTGCAAACATAAAAAAATTTGTTTGCATTTTGAATAACTACCTACTTATTATGATTGGCCAAAATTACTTTATTATTATTAAAGATCTAAAAACTTGATAATAAATTTAATTAACCTCAAACAAATGCTGCTGCAAAAGAAACCGAATATACATTTGGCTTCCCAATTAAAGGGCCAAATTGATGGTATCAGAGTCGGGATTAGTCACTAAATATTAGGTTGGTTTAAAATTAAAATATATAATTTTCGATGGTAAAGATAAGATTATATTAGGATTAATATATTGTATGACATTTAGGCTTAAAGTGGGTAACATAAACCCCTAAAAACGTATGGTTATATGTAATTTTAATTTTAAATTCCAATTTTATCGTCCATTAAAAAAATTTGTATTAAATAATTTGCCATTTTATTTAAACACCAGAGTACTTTAGGTCGCAAAATATACAAGGGACACCAACTGAAGAACCGGACGAAATACTGTTTGGTTCATTATTGTTAGTTAGATAAGTCCGATTTGAATAAAACCCGGTTTATATTACTATCTTCTTAGGGGTCTATATAAGCAAAACACAAGCCATAGAAAAAAATTACATGGTGCAAAAAAATCTTTTTTTTGCTAAATTACCTTTTGTTTGGTAATTAAACTACTATTTAAAAAGTTTTACACAAAATAAATGTTTGAAACTTGGCACTAAATTATATTAATTAGTACTATATAAGGTATCAATACATTTTTGGAAAATACCAAATAAACGTAACCAACAATTTTAGGACTCTAGGGTAGAATCTTAACGCGACAATTTTTGTATGACTTACACTTTAAATGAAGATTGTAACTGAGCTACTAAATAAGGGATTTCGGTCGCAGTTTAGGAATAAACGGAGGATTTCATATTACCCGCAGGGTTTCATATTACCACCTTTTTCTCTAATAATAAAGTCATCGGACCACATTTTTTCAAAGAAAATTTAAACAACGAAATTTGCGGCATTTTTTGGAAAACGATCCAACCTTTAATACTTGAAAACGTTCCTCTTTAAATCAGAAAGACTATGTTGTTTTTACATGACGATGCTCCAGCCCATTATGAAAGAGGCCTCACTAATTTTCTAAATACACAGTGCCCAAATCGATGGATAGGGCGTGGTGGTTCCATCACTTGGCCACCACGATCTTGGGATCTCGACCCGCTAGATTTTTTCATGTAGGGTCATGTAAAGACACTTACATACTCAGTGGAAAAGCCTAATAATAAGGATCAACTAATCCAGAAGATTCGTGCCGGTTTTTATGAAATGATAATATGGGAGACTATAACTGGTAGCTGCTACGTTTTTATTAAAATAAATCACATCTTCTCTTAAGCTTTATACTCCAACCTTAAGGAGTTCAGAAAAAGTGAATAAAATATTTTTTCTTAAAATTAGTTATGAAATTCATATCGGAAGTATTTGGGATACCTCAGGGGTAAACTTTTTTCTTGTAGGAAAAAACATGACAAAAAATACAAAATGTTTTTTTGTTTGTTAAGTTTGTTTGTTTGTTTTCCTTGTGGAAGTGCATTAAAACTATCTATTTTGCCATCTTGGATGTTCCGCCATGTTGAATGTAGAATGACGTTTTTTGTTATTATTTTTTAAATTATTCTTAGCAAGCCCTTTTGTTTGATACCCATATTGTAGAAGTGTATTAAACCTAACTATTTCGCCATCTTGAGTATCCCACCATGTTGGATTAAGAATGAAGTCACTATATTTTTCAAGTTACTCTCGGCAAGCGCTTTCATTTGATATCGATCTTGTAGGAGTGCATTAAAAATTACTAGTCCGCCATCTTGGATTAAGAGTGACGTCACTTTATTTTTCAAGTTACTCTTAGCAAGCCCTTTCATTTGATATCCATATAAAATATAAATGGCATAGTCGGCAGTCAATAAGTCGGCATTTTTGGAAAATAATTTCGACCATTTTATTTATTTTTCTATCATAACGGCGGCCTCAGTCGACAAAGTTTCGCAAAAAGAGTGACCAAGTTTCGCAGAAAAAAATTGGTTGGCTTTAATGTATGTCCGTCGGACAACCGGCAAAAATACGTAAGTATCATAATAACGATCATTATGGTACTAGCCATGAATATTATATAACACGGCGTGTACCATAATGATTGTTAATGATCCGAATTTTATACAATATTTTATTTTCTGACGGTAATTTTTGTTTTTTTTTTTTTTTTTTTGATGGTCGAATTTTCAGTTTTTGTCAGTAAACTATTTTAGTGTAAATGTAGCTTAATTTATAGGACTGAGTACTATAATGATATCATTATAAAGTAACCGCCAAAGAGTTGGACACATAGCTATAGGAGCAAAAAATATTTTTAAAATTATTAAAAAAACATTTTTTGGCAATCACCTTTGCTTATCAAGTATCCAAAAAATCATGGGCGTCCGTTGTAGAGATAATTAATAAAAATTAAATTAAAATACAAAAAGTAAGGTTAGTTGGCTCAATATCTAAAAAGTTAGTTTTTGTTTAAAATTTAATTTTACGAGGATGTGCAAAATTTAAAATAAATATTTAAAAAAATGTAAAAGACATTTTTCCTAAAAAAATCGTTAAATTTACGAACCTTAAATTTTTTCTTTAAAATATGTTTTCTAACTAGAAAGTTACAAACTTATTTGATTTATCATAATTTGTTGTATTTTCTTTCACATTTAAAACAAAAAAATAATAACAAATGAGATTTGGCAAGTACTTTAAGTGGCTGCCTTTTCTAAGAGCTATATTGTAATTTTAAAATCTAAACAAGATAGATTATTTTATTATTGTGTTTTTCATTTATTTTAAAGCCTACTTATGTTTCAAACAAGTTTGGTATAAAATGTGCAATATCATTAGTGTATCAGTAAGACACTCCGCACATGGGTCGGTGAAACAGCGACGAGACAGAGATTCGACAAGATTTCGACAGTATGTACGCGTATATTCGTGTTTGAAGTGGCGACAAGCGTACGGAGGCGAGCATACGTTTTATGGACAATTTTTACTATATTCTCAGCCAATGAAATTATATAATAATCGGAGACCGCCGACGTTCCCCAAACCCGACCGCTTCGGGGCAAAAACTTCCCTTTGGGATCATCCCACCGGGTCAAAGAATTCCATAATAGAGCCCTTTAAGACAAGTACGGAAAAGCCGGAATCCTATCGAACATTATTTTACCGACCAAAAAAAAATGTTTTCTTACCTGACAGGTTAACCTCTTTTGCTATTTTATTCCAAGCTCTTTTTGTGTAATCTTTTCGCAAATATTCTTTTAAAATATAATTATAAAGTACATGACGTTTTTTAATATCCTCAACAAATCTAATATTAAATAAATCCATATTTGATGTAAATATTTCTAAACGTAACACTTATTTTCCCCTGTAACAATCAGACACAATCACAACATGAATTACACTCTGTAAACAAAATATAACACTGTTCTGTATTTTGCATTTATTTACTAATGAAGGCGAATTGCTGAGATGTGCATACGTACTGTCGAAGGCGGTAAAAATCGCGGACACGCTGTTTTACCGACCCATCTGCGGAGTGCCTAAGAGTTTAAATTATTGGGTGCGTGACTCAACTTTAATTGTAATGAAGAAGGGATCTGCTTTACAAAACTGTTCATGTTTAATATTATTTATTAACAAAAATGTATTGAAAATGGTCTTTTCTGTCATGACTTACTACGTTTTGATTGTAATATAGTAATACAGCTTTTAAAAAATAGGTGTACACACTTAATAAATTGTCAAATCTCATATTTTTTCAATTTTCTGGTTTAAATGTGAAAGAAAATGCAAAAATCATAATACATAAAATTAGTTTGTCACTGTATAGCTAAGGAACTTATTTTAAAGAAAAAATTGTGATCCGTTAACTGACTGATTTTTTTCTTTTTTAATTTTTATTTTTTAAATAATTATTTTATATTTTACACATCGGTCTAGAATTAAATTTTAAACACCTTTTTTAAATATTTTTTAGATATCGAACCATCTAACCTCACTTTTAAATAAGTTAATTGAACTTTTATTAATTATCTCCCCAACGGACGCCCCTGAGCCAGACCTTATTGAAATTTTGGTTACTCGATAAGCAGAGGTGACTGCCAAAAAATGTTTTTTAAATTATTTTAAAAATATTCTTTTCCCCTAGGTATGTGTGTCCAACTCTTTGGCGATCACAGTAGTACTTAGTACCATAATAAAATCAGATCTAAAGACTTTAATAATTTCATTATAGTATTAAGTCCATTTGGACACTGAAATTGACACTCATAAGAATGTCATTGCGACACGTCTAAATATAATAGATATTTATTTTATAAGGATCATAATAACGATCATTGTGGTAAAATACTACCCGTTTGTTATTTTTTTTTTGGTGAATTTTTAGTTTTTGTCAGTAAACTATTCCAGTATAAATGTAGGTTAATTTATAGGACTGAATACTATAATGATTTCATTATAGTATTATCATAAAATCATTATAGTTTTTAGTCCTATAATAGTTATTTATTAGATAAGTGAGTTATATTACATATAAGTCACGCAAGAAAAGTTTAAGGTAATTTTCTTAAGTGACTTATATGTAATAACTCACGTGTCTAATACAAAATTTTATCCAACACTTTCGTATAAATCGTTTTTAATATCGAAAATAATTTGAAAACGTCATCCATTATTTGTTACTTGTCATTGTCAACACCAGCAACAAAATTTTGTATTGTCTATAATTCACTAGTGAGCTAAAGGGTACTTTAGCTCACTAGTGACTTATAGTACACTTTATATCCTCAAAATCTGATTAATTATGTAGATATTATATGTAAGTGTTGGATAAAGTATGTTATTTTGACACCGAAATTGAAACTCATTATAATGTCATTATAACACGTCGGCAATTAAACAAAAAAGTTCGGAATTTTTTAAAACAGGACGAATCAGAATGCGGTTTTTGCATTCGCTTTCAAAAATTATTCGTAAAATTTGTGCCTAATTTTTACCCTATTTAAACGAGAGGTTGTATTTGTACAGCCAAATATTTATTTTTCCATGACCGTTAAAAAATGCTGTTTTTTAATCGATAACATAAAGTTAAAGTACTCCATTCTAGTACACTACATAAAGTGGTAAGAAAAGTAACTTTTTACCACTTTACAGTTTTTTCACATTTTGAATTAGTGTTTTGTTTTAATGCCTACTACAATTAACTTAAATATCAATTTATGCAATGTAACAGTAAACGCGACATCAACTGAATTAAACGGTTAAGTTACCCTCGATTTCGTCATTATTTCTTTTAATTTATGTGTCACTAGTTTTAAATTTGACAGTTTGCAAATAAACTTAATTATTTAAAACTAATGGTAATAATAAATTTGAATGACTAAAAAATTGAAACGAAAATACGGTTCAAGTATTAATTCTACAAAAAGTAAGTACATTCCATTTTTTTGAAATTAAATAATAAATGCCTAGGTATAAAAAGGATAATTGTTTCTTAAAAAGTAAGGAGCCTATGATTTTTTGTTGCAGTATAATGGCTGTGCAGCAAAAATTAAAATTAGTAAGTTTAAATAAATAAAACATGTATAAAATGGTATATTGGGAAATTCTTATATGGTCGTGGAAAATATAGTATGTAAGACATGCATAACGTGTCTTTTGTTATACATGGGATTGTCGCACTCGCCTAATGGCTCGTGCTGTCAAACTTCCCATTCGTAAAAAAAGTATCTCTTTATGCACTTGTTACATAAATTACTAATAAGAAATGCTTTTTAAAGATGTCCTTTGAAAAATTAAATAGTATTGTAAATAAGAGCCAGAACTGGCACAATTCAGGTACTTAAGGGTTTATTGAGGTTGCTGATTACGAATATGATATTTAAATTGACCCCGAACACTTGGAGGTCAGGAACACCTACGAACGTCATCTCCGTGGGATTTTTGTAAATGCATGTGGAAAAAGAGAGAATCTCGGCGTTGGCGTTTTTTTTAGGTCGCTGAATTTAAATATGGCATCGGCAAACACCCCACGAACACCTGGTGCACCCTAGCTTGAACGCGGACCTCATTTTCGAAAATTTTTCTGACAAGAGGGCCAAAAAGAGCAGAAAATCATTGTGGGGTACTAAATCCGAATTTCATGTCGAAAACGACCCCGCGAACACCCGGTGCACTGGAACCTAGCCCTGAACGTCTATGAAATGGCGCCCCAGCTTTGCGATATCTGTCAAAATAAAAAGTTATGATGTAAATAAATTTTAAATTTCAGGTGAAGTGCCCTCTGGCGGTATTAGAAAAAGTACTTTTATCTTAAAATTTTAGAATCTGCGAAGCTCGATTCGTGTGCTAAATGTCAACTAGATTGTTTAAAAATGTAATTAATGTAATATGGCGAAAAAACAAAAATAAAAATTTAACTTTTAACCCCTCTAACTTGGTAACCAGGGGAATTTCAACATTTTGTCAAAGGGCTTACTAACATTATTTTACATTGCAAAATGACCCCTTAAAATTTCCTTACGCATTTTCCGAACACCATGTATACCAGGTTTTAATAAACGATTTATTCAATGTCAAAGTTAAATATATTTAAATACAAAAATATAAAAGTTAGGTAAAAAAGGTGTTAAACATGAATAAAAAACTGTGATACTAAAAATATTTTGTTTATTTCATGTATAATGTTAGATATGAGATCCTTATACAGTTTTAAAAACTTTTTAATTTGACATTTTGCTTGATTACTAAAAATTAAGGCAGTTTTGCCTTGATATATTTTTATATTTTTGTAGTTTTTGGAGCCCCTTTTCTTTTAAAAGCAAAATTTATTGCAATACACGACTTTCTTGAACATTTCAATTTTTCGTCCATTTGTTCTATTGTAAAGTCCAACCGTGGACGTACTGTATAAGGTAAAAATTAGGTACAAATTTTTCCAATAATTTTTGAAAACGAATGAAAAAAACCGCCTTCCGATTTGTCTTCTCTTAAAAAAAAACTTTTGCCATTTTTACTGCTTCATTGCCACGACTATAAAAGTACATACCGGGTGATGCATCGCCGGGCGGGACATAGGAAATCCCATGTAATTTTTAATGGGGTCAATTATTGGCTCCCCTAATTATATTGGAGAAAAATTCTATTGAAGTTTATTGAAGAGCATGCAAATTTACGTCCATGGTAAAAACTTTAGATTTTTCGGTTAACCCGTTTGCTAGTTAGATGCTAATATATTTTTAAAAATTGTTACAATATTATCGCCTCATATTTATGAACAACAATAAAAATACCAGTTAGCGTGACCATACGTTGTCATTTTGAAATTTAGTGCTTTATTAATATCAAAAAATCATACTAACTGGTATTTTTATTGTTGTTCATAAATGTGAGGCGATAATAATGTAACAATTTTTAAAAATATATTAGCATCTAACTAGCAAACGGGTTAACCGAAAAATCTAAAGTTTTTACCATGGACGTAGATTTGCATGCTCTTCAATAAACTTTCAGAGATTTTTCTCTAAAATAATTAGGGGAGCCATATTGACCCCATTAAAATCACATGGGATTTCCTATGTCCCACCCGGCGATGCATCACCCGGTATGTAAATATAAGTGAATATTATTGTTTACTAAATTAGGGTGTTTAAGATATTATTTCTTTTTAATTTTACTGGACCCGAAAAATATGGTCTGTCAGGCAGTTTAAGGTTTAAAAAGTTCAAAAAATGTCCGTTCGACAACCACACTCTTGGAAAATCAGCCACTTAAATAACTGAATTGTTGTTCGTAGGACAATTTGATTTTCTTTGAAATATGGAAATAGGGCTAAATGGTTGACAAGTTAGTTAGCTCTGTTGGCAGTGACCTTGCCGTTTGATCCTAGTGTTATAAGTTTAAATTATATGTATACATGAGACGCACCTAGCTAATGTGGATGTGTCTGGTTTTATCGTTAGAACTGTTTAAAGTGCTCTGCTCATTTTAAATTACAACTAGCCGACCCTTCGTTGGTCGTTAATTATATTTTTCTCTAAACTTTTTGTTTAACAATAATAAAATATAGCCTATAGCATTCTGATTGTAAAAGAATTTTCATTATCGGTTCAGTATTTCCGAAAATTAGCCCTTATACAATTAAAGTTACAAACTTTACCACTTTATTTATAATATTAGTATAACTGAATATCGATGAAAAAAATCTATGTAAATTCGTTGCTTTTTCTAATCTATTTTTATTATAGAAAAATTAAAACAATTTTTTATTAAATTAAAATATATATATACATATATCCCACATAGCAACTAAAGAATATTCATATCCCAAGCAGATGCCCCGAATATGCGCCAACTCATATTCCCTGACTAATATTCCTAGCATTATTTAAGTATATATTCGCTTATGCCTCTAAGTTATTTTCCGCATATCTGTAAAGGAATATTCGTTGCACATTCCAGGTATATGCGATATGACCTAAAAAATCGTTGTTTTATAAATAAAAGAAATATTCATCCTATATATAATTTTTTTCGCCGCATATTGGTTACGCATTAACGGTAATGGTTATGACATCTCTCCGTCCAAATTTCTGTTTTTTTAAATACTTAAAGTTCCCGCGGAAACCTACGCCCAATCAGAGCCCAATCACAACAACCTATCCTCTTAACCAATCAGGCGTTGGGATGCACCTGCGCGCGGCGTGGCGTGGCGTCACATAGGTAAGTTCCAATATACAATATACATCTTTTTAATCTTTTAGCTATAAGTATTAACCGATCACATGACCTTAAATTAAAATATCTATAAAGGGGTCATGTGATCTGTCAATATTTTGAGCTATAAGATGTAATATTGGAACTTAGTATTGAACTTGAAGAGAACATAACCTCAGTTTTGGTTTTTGTGTGTTTTTGTGCATTTGATTGTTGGTTTTTTATTATTGCGGTGCTGTGCAATAGCATTCTTGTGGAAGCTGAAAGTGTGATTTCGGTTGTTTTACTAGATTTCCAGAGTATAGTTATACATGAAGCAAAAGACAATTAACCAACTATATAAGACATAAGGTAATTATAAGTATTATAAAATAAAATGTAAAACTTATCTGGATTTTTATATATGTTTTTTAGAATTTAAGCATCAAGTTCTAACAAAATTGAACATTATTGTGGCTAAATTAATATAACAAGAGAACAGAAAATTCTTGTGAGGACGAGATCGTACAAAAAATTAAAAGATGGCTTGCTAAAGCAAAGGAAAAAATGAATAATGGAACTAAAAGAAAAAACAGTAAGCTATTTTTTTCTAAACTGTTGTTGCCTTTAACTATGACATTAAATAAAAACCACTTTGCACTAAAAGTTAAAAAAACTGCTTGGTCAAGTGCAAAGCTTTTTCATATAGTAATAATATTAAGGGTAATTTTCTAGAAACCTGCGGCAACTCCGATTTTGACGAAATTTGGTATACGGGGTTTTTGAGGCGCTGATCACGAATCTAAAAGAATTTTTTGGCGGAAACGTTTCGTTCTTAAGATATTCATCATCAGACTTGAATTTTAAACTAATCCTATTTTTACAATATTCCCCCTTCTTTTTGCACACAATTCTTGATTTAAAGCTAAAGTGGCACACAATATTTGATTTTTACCGTTTAAAACCCCATTTTTTACGTATTTTACATTATTTTTGCATTAAATTGCATAATTATTTTGAATCATTTCAATCCCAGTGTGCCATGAAGCCCTATGTGTATGTATGGTTGCCGCATTATCAAAGAACAGCCACGCAATTTAATTCAAAAATAATGTAAAAACGTAGAAAAACGGATTCTAAAAGGTGAAAATCAAATATTGTGTGACACTTTAGCTTTAAATCAAGAATTGTGTGCAAAAAGAAGGGGAAATATAGTAAAAATAAGCTTAGTTCAAATTTGAACTTTGATGATGAATATCTCGAAAACGAAACGTTTCCGCCAAAAAATATTTCAGATTCGTGATCAGCACCCCAAAAAACCCCCGTATCCCAAATTTCGTTAAAATCGGAGTGGCCGCAGGTTTCTAGAAAATTACCATATTAAGTTTTATTATTGTAGGTAGTGGATCATATAATTCTTTTAGATTAATGTGGTTGAAATCTAGTTGTTTTTTAGGTTCTCTCAAAATGATAGAGAATCCCTGAAGGGGCCCACCACTGATGCCGATTTTGTTTTTTTTTAATGTGGGTACTATATTATACTTATGTATTATGTATGTAATACAATAATTATGTTTCATACACGTTTGATGTTTTTTTTTAGTGAACAAAATGGAAAATAACTGTAAAGTACAACAATAAATAGTATGGTAATTTTCTAGAAACCTGCGGCAACTCCGATTTTGACGTAATTTGGTATACGGGGTTTTTGGGGCGCTGATCACGAATTTGAAAGAATTTTTTGGCGGAAACGTTTCGTTCTTGAGATATTCATCATCAGACTTGAAATTTAAACTAATCCTATTTTTACAATATTTCCCCTTCTTTTTGCACACAATTCATGATTTAAAGCTAAGTGGCACAATATTTGATTTTCACCTTTAAATCCCATTTTTACGTATTTAACATTATTTTTGCATGCCATAAAGCCCTATGTGTATGTATGGTTGCCGCATTATCAAAGAAAAGCCACGCAATTTAATGCAAAAATTATGTAAAAACGTAGAATAACGGAATTTTAAAAGGTAAAAATCAAATATTGTGTGACACTTTAGCTTTAAATCAAGAATTATGTGCAAAAAGAAGGGGGAATATAGTGAAAATAAGCTTAGTTCAAATTTGAACTTTGATGATGAATATCTCGAAAACTAAATGTTTCCGCCAAAAAATCTTTCAGATTCGTGATCAGCGCCCCATAAAACCCCCGTATATCAAATTTCGTTAAAATCGGAGTTGCCGCAGGTTTCTAGAAAATTACCAATGGTATAACAAATAAAAATATATTTATTATATTCCAAGTATAATCTCAGTATATACTTTAGAATATTGTCAAGATTTCTAAGTATATTCTCACATATTCTCAGCATATACAAAGCACATCCTATTTGTGGCCAAAAAATATACATAGCATATTCCCAGCATATATACAACCTATGTTGAGTACATGCTTAGGATATACTATCTGATTTATTGTATATATAAGAATATGCTTAGCACATACTTAGTATAATATTTTGCTATGTGGGATATATATAGACTGTCCAAGGATGGAGTTAACAAGAGGACAAATGGACAAAAATTTTATTTTTCGAAAAAAGTCATTCCCAATAAAAATTTTTGCTTGTAAAAAATTGAGATTCACGAAGAAAAAATGTTGATTTTGTATACAGGGTTCGCAAAAACTTAAAAACATGATTTTACTCCAAGAGTAAACTACCTTTATTTCTCATTTTTAAGCAAAATATGATTTGAAGAATTTATTTAGAATTACATTTTAAATAACTTTATTAATGTTACAGGGGTATCAGAAAGATTTATGAAACTGATTTTGAAGTTATCAAAAATTAATATTTTTAAATTTTTATAATTAAATGACCTAAAAATCTTTCATAATTTGCTTTTCAAACACCTGCTTTCTTCACAACTTCCAACAAACACAATTTTTCAACTGTAAATGCCAGTTTTCGCCAAATTATGGAGTTCAATAAAATTTTGTAATATTGTTTTTATCGATTACAAACATTATTCTAAATAAATTTTCCCAATAGCATTTTGCCTAAAAATGTAAAATAAAGGTAGTTTACAAGCAAACATTTTTAAGAAGCATTACTTTTTTTCAAAAATTAAATTTTTGATCCATTTGCCCTCTTGTTACTTCCATCCTTGGACAGTCTGTATAGAGGGTAATAGGGGTATAAAAATAGATAGTAGCCTATTTTTAGATCTACTGAACATGCATATAAAATGTGATAACAATCAGTAAAGCCGTTTCGGAGAAGTAAGATAACTAAAACTGTGACACGAGAATTTTATATACAACATGTCCAAGATGTTTTATGTACCTAATAATATGCTGTTTAGAAAGTTTCAAAATTCCAAAAACTTCCGGCCATATCCGAGAAAAACCGAAAAATTAGAAATTGGTTTAATTTTTTATACTGGTCTTATTTAAAATCTGATTTTAAAATCAATTGCACTTTTGCATTGCCACTTTTTCTGCTTTATCCAATGCTTATCTTTTATTTAAACTGCGACGTTTCGTCTCTTCCTGATCATTATCACTTTATTTTTTAAATACGGTCCTAATATTCTAATATTAAACATAAAAGCCGCTTTTAATACAAATTCAATGATGTATCGCACATTGAGGTTTAATCCTAATACGGACCTGTATTCTCAGAAATTCTTTAAAAAATATTTACCTCGATATTTTAAGTTAATAAATTATTTTAATAAACCAAGCAGAACTTAACCAAAACCCCCTACCATTACTAACTTACTTCTTTTAAGTATGGTCCTGATATTTTATTGTCGACCTGTATTTCTCGAAATTTAGTAAAAATAGTAAGTTCTACGTTTTAAACTAATACATTAGTTTAAGTAATATCGGAAAAGTCCTAAAAACAAATAAATATGTTGGTCGAAGATAATTTGTTTTTCTTAACAATGACGGTATGACGGTATAATCATTCATTTAAAAATAATGCTGCAAAAGCTTTCCAAGTTGTTTTGCATATGGCAGGTCAAGGGTCTTACCATCATACTGTCCAATGTTAAGAAAAACAAATTATCTTCTTCCAACTTAAACTATATGTTTTTCAGGCTTTTCTAATGTTTTAGATAAATAACAGACAAACATTATCAAATATATCATTGATGTATGTAACCAGACAAAAGTTTAAACAAGTTCCGCCTAAAAATTGTTATTGTTAAACCATAGAGTAAATTATAAAGAGTTATCATGGGATAGCAAATTTAAGGACAGGTCATGCGAAAACTCCAAATATAATTTTATTCGTTTTTCATTGAAATAGCGCCTGTTACTCATTTTTGTTGTCAGATTGTGCATTTGTTCCTTCTAACTAGTATACAAGCGACAAAGGCAGTGTAACTGCTTACAAGGTCACATTTGTCCGCCGTTCGCCGCCGTCGCGTCGGTCGCTGGTTCGGATGGTTGGTTGATATTTTTGGCTTCGAATTTTAGCGGTGTTTAGAAGGTATTATGAAGTACACAAGTTTTTATTTAATTTACGGTATTTTTACCCAGAACCGAAGATAAACTATTAAAACTTAGAGCCATTTTACCAAATAAATATAACAACAATAAATGCACTCAAAAAAATTGAATTATATAGGTTGTTTAAAAATTAAATAAACCACTGGGCATCTGCAAAATGTAAAGGAATTCGAGAGTCCTATTTATAAAATTTAATTAATTAATTTATTAAACAAATTATTATTTTGCAATGTTTTTGCAAGTTTAATAATAATTAATTATTTAATAAGGGTTATTTAAAAGAAGTGCATTTTTGGCATTTTTTTTAATTTATTAAGGGTTAATTCGCCTGAAACTGAGTCAAAACTGATTAAATGTGGACCAGTGTACCTAGTTAGGATAACGAAAAAAATGCATCTAAACAAGTAATAAACCACACAGCGTACTTACAAATTAAATAGATCAAACTTGAAAAATGCAAATTATAGAAATTCATATGTTTTCAAAAAATGTGTTTTTTGGATAGTCCTTTACTGGAGAAAATACGGAGATTTATACAAAAGCATATCGCACTTTTGCATAGTTTTTCATTAAAATTGAGGTAATATCACCTGGAAATGATTTAAAACCATTAAGATAGGCATCGTTGCGTCAAATAAACATAAAATATACAATAAAATGCACTTAAAAACCAAGGAACCACGAAGGTTGTCTAAAAAGTAAAAAATTGCAAATCTTTAAAATTAAACCAAAAAAAAAAAACGTTACAGCAAATATATTCGCCTGTTATTAAAGAAATACAGGGGCTTTTTTAAAAGAAGTACAGTTCTGCCTATCTTCAATGCGTTTTAGTAGTGTATTGATAA
>JACEGR010002932.1:0-116140 GCA_014170235.1 Listronotus bonariensis
TAAATATAAAAAGAATTAACTGAAAAAAATTAATGTATTGAAAAATTAAGATACGATAGTTTTAAAAATTTGACAGTTAAATAAAGACATCTGTGAAACAAAAAAAAATAGAATGCAAAAAATTGACAAAATATTTTCATAAACTTGAGAGTTTCGTCAAAAAATTGGAAAAAATAAGAAATAATTGTGAATTATATTTTAAACTTCGAAACGCGTCGGTTTATCAAAAAGTATAGGTATAGAAGATCTTTTTTGTAGAGGATTCAATTTTATTTACTTACTAATTTAAGGTACACAGAAAAACAACATTTTTATGCCGAACTATTAAGATTTGTAGACCTAAGTATACCCATATTAAAAAGTTTATGGTAAGGAAGATATAGAGGGTCAAGTAAAAAAATTAATTTTAATTTATTTTATTAATTTCTGATACGGTCTGAGCCTTGTAACAAAACGCCGTATTAAGGGGTTTTTTGACAAGAACTATTTTGATGTTATGATTAGTTTTATAATTACACTTTTTGTAATTCTCAAATACTTTGCAACATTTTGTGCTTCACTGTAAAAGTAAGCACAGCATTAAAATGCAATGATTTTACAACTTGCTACAAACTTTTACGAAATTAGTTAGTAAAAATCGAAGTTACGATTTAGCCAGCCCACCCGTGTGTTGATTCTAGTATGTATCTCTTTGAAAGAAAAAATTGTTTTATCAAAAAACAGATTCCTGCAAATTTAAATTGACGGATCTCGTAATATTTGCCCTTATTAACAAGTGAAAATATTAAAGAACTAATTAGTATACATAAGATGTTTTACTAATGTGCTTATAAAAAGAAATAGGAGTACTCTAAAATTTGTTTCTCTGTCTACGTTTGGCTAGAACAATAACAAAATTAATTGCAGGCACACGCATAAGCAATTTGTCCTTGAGTATTATTTGTGCAGACCAGCGATGTATAATTTATTTTATAAACATCACACATCATGATCTATTTAGAACAGACTTTAGTCTATTAGTTATCAAGAACTACTTTAAGGATCTTTTGAAAGAACCACTTTAAGATATACAGGATGGCTCAAGAAGTGATTTATTTAACCAACATACAATTTACTAAAAATTTATACTGCGCGTAAGGCAAAAAGTTCAGACTAAATATTTGTAAGAATTATTGCATACACAGTATACCAAAACTAGCGCCCAATATGTCCAGAGCGTATTCTCCAAATGCAAAAGTATAAAAAGAAGGGTCCTATAAGAATGTCCTGAAAGTGCCTCATATGGTCGGAAGAAATTTGTAAATGTATTTTTATAATACCCAATATTGCTATTTCATTTTTACAGGTATCACATTGGTGCCAAATCCAATAATTCCTTAAATGTTTTTCTTAAAGGTGTGATCTTTTTTCTAACAAATTTAAAAATTCCCTATATTTTAGACTTGAAATGTGATCTTGTCGGTACCAACAGTTTCCAGCCTTTTAAAATAAAAATAAATGTTTTACTTAGAAAACTAATAAGGGAAATTTAATAATTAATAAATACCTAATAATAAAATCCTGCATATAAACATTTAGAATAAGAACACTAATTGACCTCGCTTTGTTGTAACTTTAAACTGTCTGGTTTTCCACACATTGGCAAAAATATCGCATTGAATGTTTTAAAGTGGCACTACGTAGCAATAAGACGGTATTGTGCAAGTACTGTTTTTATTCATTTTTACAAAAAATTTAAGTATGTTTATAATAGCTCAATATTTGCATTTGACGGTTACAGAAATTAACATGGGCAAATACAAACTATTTTTTTTAAGTATTGTTTGTTAAAGGCTCAAAAAAGAGAATACAACATTATAAAAGAAAAAATATCACTAAAAACCATTTTAAACTATGATACCAGCTGAAGTGCAATAAAAAATAATTGTTTATATGGTCAGTCGAAGAACTTTAGAAAGTTAACATTGGAAAACATTCAAATTATTATGTTTAATAATCAAAGTTGTTAAATACTGTTTATTAAACTTTAGGCCTAAACTGTCGAAGCGATTTTTGCGGAGTCGGCGGTTAAGTCAGCAGCCGACTTCTTTATGGTATTAAAATACAAAGTATTAAAAATTCTGGATTTACCTATAACTAGCTGACCCGTGAACACTTTGTCGGGCGTTAAATATATGTTTCTCTAAAACTATTTGTTCAATTATAATAAAATTTAGCCTATAGCACTCCTGCATAGTGCAACTTTCTGATTGTGGAAAAATTTTCATGATCGGTTCAGATTAACTTACCAACTTTACCTCTTTAAAATATTAGTATAGATTTAGTTTCGTAGCAAAGCTTTGAAAGGTTATTTAAAAAATATATAATAACAATAACATATGTCATTGTAAGCACTTGCATTAAAAGTTGCCATATACTTTACTTTGAAAACCCAAAAGATTTGGATAAAAATTATAAATTTTGTATAAAATATTCATTTGATTTATAATTGTTGCTTTTTTCATTGCAAAAATGCAATAAGATAAAAAGGGTAAAGTTTAATTAAAAGCTTCTGTTTTGAAAATTCGGAAACTATCTGGGAAAAATGTGTTTTGTTTTGTAAGCGCTTTCTAATAGCAACTTCTTGAGCTCTACGAGATTTCGGCTACAGAATTTTGATTTAACGTTTTGTCTTTAATAAAAATTCATAACCTTTCTTTTTTTATATGGAACGATAAAACAAAATACCTTATATTTAATAAAGTTCTAGAAAAAGAATTTTTATAGTGTAAGTAGAAGGAATATGGGCGTTTAGAAGCCACCGTCCGGAGTTTATAATCTAACCAGAAATAATTAGAAAATTTAGAAATCTTATGCTACGTTCGCTTTTGTACAGGTCGGTTCTGTACGGGACGCTGCTCAACAGGTCGGTTCTGATCTGGTTGGTTTTGATCAAGTCGCTTCTGAACAGGTCGGTTAAAAATGGCCCATATTTTCCCTACTACCCGATCAGTTATAAACCGACCTGTTCAGAAGCAACTACTTCACACACTTTAGAACTGAAATATTAAAAAGTGTACAAGAATTGTACAGAAGCGGCCTGTACAGAAACGAACGTAACAAAAGATTCCCAAATTTTCTAGTTAGTTTTGGTTAGATAATATACTTCAACGGTAGACGGTGGTCCCTGAATACCCGAACTCCCCCACTGATGCAAAATATTACAAAAAATAATAACCAAAATACAAACTGTGGTTTTTTAGAGATGTCTCGAAAAGATTTTGGACTTTTAAAAGGGTTCAATAAGAACTCCTAATTTTGCCCCAATTTAATCGACTTTGCATCTGTTACTGTTTTCAAATTGAAAAGGTCACCTTGGAATTAGGAACACCCTGTACAGGGGACCATCTTAAATTTCTGCCCGGTGGGCCAAATGGTGCCCAGTCCGATACTAATAATAATTATACTTATAAATAAATAACTTACTGTGACAATACAGCAATCAAGTAATCAGTGCTTGAGCTTACCTAAAAAAAAAAGAATTGTAATATTAAAAACTTATTATAAATATATCTATCTTAACATTTTTATTTCAAAAATGATTCGTTCTCTTAATTATTATTGCTTTTATTATAAAACAGGGTTTTAAACTTACTTTAAATATGAATGTGAAAATTGTAGTTTTGCATAATATATTAAAAAGTTAAACAAATAACACCATAAAAACTTAAAACAAGTCAATCCCTAGACGCATCATACTCTAACTTTATGCAATTACCCTTTTATGACACCCTAATATTAAAGGTCTTAGTGTACATTTACAACCAATTTGGAAATTTCAAATTGACCTATAAACAATTGGTTAAACTTCACTTGTCAAATCCAAATTTGATAAGTGACGTTTAACCAATTGTTTAAACGTCAATTTGAAATTTCAGAATTGGATGTAGATGTAGCATTACTGAGTAGTATCCTTCTGCACAATTTTTATTTTTAATTTATAACAGGGAGTAAAATATAAAATAAAACAACTAAATTCGTAAAACATTGCACATTTATGTGATATCTACGTACACTAAACAAAAAGCTAGGGTCGCCCGGTTTTCACGGTGAATTTTCTCGGAAACTACTACACAGATTTAAAAAAACTAAAAACTATTAAAGAAAGAATTTGTAACTCTTTTAGATGATTTATAACTTGTCATTTATCAGGGGGCGGGAAAAGAAGATACCCTGCACAAGTAAATTTTGACACAAAAATCTGTCCTCCTTAAAGTAAATACAGTATGTCCACGGATGGACTTTACAATAGGACAAATGGACCAAAAATTTAAATGTTCATGAAAGTCGTGTATGGCAACTGCCTTTGCTTCTTAAAAAACAAGATTCATGTTGAGAAATTTGTTTCGTTTTATACTGGGGTCCAAAAACTACAAAAATGGACCTAGACAAAACTACCTATATTTTTAATAATTCATCAAAATGTTAAATAAAAAAGGTTATAAAATTAAATGAGGACCCCATATCTAAAATTTTACATAAAATAAACCAAATTTTGTTTTTAATGTCATATCTTTTAGATCATGTAATACACCTTTTTACGTAAATTACCTGGTGTAAATAAAACACAATATTTAATGTGAGTTTGTCAAATATATTTAAATGAAAAAATGTAAAAACAGGTAAATTAGGTAAAAAGGTGTAAAACATGATTTAAAAAAATATGACATTAAAAACAAAATTTGGTTTATTTTATGTGAAATTTTAGATATGGTATACTTATTCAATTCTAAAAACCTTTTTATTTAACACTTTGCTGAATTATTAAAAATAAAGGTAGTTTTTCTTGGTCCACTTTCATATTTTTGTAGTTTTTGAGCCCTGTTCAAAACAAAAAACTTTCTCAACTTAAATCTTGTTTTTTAAGAAGCAAAAGCAGTTGCCATACACGACTTTTTGAACATTCAAATTTTTGTTCATTTGTTCTATTGTAAAGTCCATCTGTGGACAGTATATACAAATAACAGATTTATATTAGGTGGCTCGTTTTCATTTAAAGGCACTATTTCCAGTAAACCTAAAAAATTTAAAAAAGTAGAGGAAACTGAAACTACTATAGTTTAGTTAAGGGGTAAATTACCTCCTAGACGCCTCATATTGCACAGTAAAATAAGGCAAGGCACTAATAATACCGGCCTTATTTTGACATCTCAGCTTGCGCAGATCCATGGTGGGATAAGGACTTCCTTAATAAGAATAGTGCCTGGCTTTATTTATGTCGGTTTTAGGTTGTGCCTTATTTTGGTCTTTTTTTAACCTCGGAACTGTTCGTGTAAACCAAACGGCTGCCGAGCACAAAATCGAAAAGTTTTTAGAAGTAAAAATATCTAAGCCTTGCTTTTTTAAATGTATTTATTTAACTGTGTAAAACAAACCCTACAACACAAAACAATAACGAAAAACAACTAAAAATTTTTTCCCTTTTTTTAATCTAATGGTACTGTCAACATGATTTGCAATAACTCTAAATTATGGGTACAAGCACTATTTAAATAAGGCCGGTATTATTAATACCCGAGCTTAATAGGGCAACTTGCAATAATTCTCTATTATCTCTTCTCTAACCTAAAAGTAAACGCTTTATTAAGTAGTATCTATCTGCCAAACAATTTTTTTTATTTATTACAAAGAATTAGAAATACATGTATATTTAGTAAAACACACCGTATTTTATTAAAATCTTATTGTTTTAGTGCTATCAAACTAAGTGCCAATTAGATATTTTAAATTGAATGTGTTGCGTATAATGTTATACAAGGAAACTTGTACCAATGTTATTATAAAAGTTCCAAAGTAGGTATTCGTAATAATTTACCAGTTCAATAAAGGATACTGCCAAGGTTCTTGCTTGCTTAAGTTGTTAAAGGAAATCCATAATAAAAATATTTGTTTTTCTGTAGAGGAAATAGAAAAACCGTAATTTATAGTACTTATTCTAATTACTAGATACTAAACTATAAAATGCTCGATTGTTCTGTAAAACTATTTTTTAAGAACAGTAATTTAAGAGCCAAACGCTTAGCCACAGGATCTTTTTTTTAAACAATAAGAAATTTTTTTATAACAAAATTAATTGAAGATTCGAGAAAGAGCAAGCATAAACAGCCCGCCATTATTAACTTTATTATTAGTAAAAATTTGAACACATTTTTTAATTAAACTAGTAGCATTTTCATCGCCTTTTATAAGAAAGATTAAATAATTGATAATAATCATCACTTCTGGTTACGGACTAAAATAACCTTTTTTAGACCTTACGGCACTAAGCTTAGATCTTATACATATTAGGTTTGTTCCAGCAGAATGTTGGAAACATGTTAGCAACAATCGTAAAACGCAGAAATTGTTACAAACATTAGTCAGAAATATTGGCAACAGTTTTCTGCTGGAACGACAAATGAACAAGGCGTGCATACTGCTTATACGCCAATACAAGAAAGGTTATGTTAAAAATTGTCAGTAATGTTTGAAGAAAGTTTACAAACTTTTTAAATAGTTTGCAACAATTGTATAATGTTAAAAACATGGCACTGCTGGAACGAGAAATTTGACGTGGGCAGAATCCGAACGGTTGCAAACATTTCTGACAGCCTGCTGGAACAAACCTATTATAGCTTAGACCTGACGATATCATAAATATGTAACATAATTTTAAGATTTGGATGGCCATACTCTCAAAACTATAAAAGATAGACATAAAAAATGTGGTATTTTAATGCTCTTTGAAATAACTTTTAAATAATGGACCATATACAGGGTAATGGGGGAGGTTGCCTGCTTCCAGGAGTCCTTGCAATGGGGTTGTTCTATAGGGCTTTAGGGTTTTGGGGCTGTGGTACTTAGTCAAATAGAGCATTATTCGTCTGCTTGTTATAGGTCTCGCCCCTTCAAGTGAGGACCTTTGTTTTGCTCTTCGATTTAGTAATTCTGTGAAACAAAGTAAGTTTATTGTGGTATATAGATTTTGGAGTTGACGATCTTTTTTTTACTTCAATATATTTATTCCGTAAAAGATGTATGTTTTTTGTGGTAGGTTTTAAAGGTAAGCCTTTTTACTAGATGATTTTTCTCTTGCTGCCTTGCCCCCTCCAAAAAAAATCATTTTCTGCATACGGCCCTGACAGGGTACCTTTTTCATTTAAAAATGCCTGTTTACTATTACTCAGGATTGGTATATTTTCAAAAATATTAAAAATAGCTATATCAAATGTAGACTTTTTAAAGATTTTTGGTAGATGTTTTAAATGGTAATTAAATATAAAAGATTTTTCACTCAAATTTCCGAAATAATAAAGTTAGATGTACATAATGTGGTATTTTCTTAAAGATCTTTTAAAGATCTTTTTAATAACAAAACCAAAAAGTAAATTCTACCTAATGAAGCATCCTGTATATTATATTACCATTAAAAAACAATTAAAAAAGCTTTCAGCAAATGTCTTATTAAGTACAGCTAAGGCCATCCAAATCAGGTATTTGGGTAATTTTTAAAGTACCGCCATTTTGTACTAGGTAAAGGTATGAACTCTATATTTTAGGGTTATGAAGTACTCGTCAGGAGCTTTAACATAATAATATTAAAACCCCTCTTTCCATTTAATTTTTTCCCAAGATGGCTTCCAGCGGCCACATTGAAATTTTAATCTGTCAATTTAACTTTAAAATATAGTATTTATGCATAAATTTTAAAAACATAAAGTTTTAAATTTCTAAATTGATTCGTACAAAACTGTATACCACTGGCGTAAATAATGGGCGGTAAAGGAGGTAATTACCCTCCCCTCTCAAAAACGTTAAAAAATGCTTCAAGGGTCCCTAAAGGTGAAAGTTGTGAAGGAGCGTTTGTAAGTTGGGAGACATTCTACTGTGTTTTATATTATTATTTATATAAAATATGTTTTAGTAAAAGAATTTGTAAATATGTATTTTTAAAGTAAGAACTTGGTCTTCGAAATTTTTTGGTCAATTTTGGATTTTGCCGTACGAAACGACCGTCGAATATACGTTGGAAATTCCATTACCCCCATAAAATAAAATTATCTTCGCCACTGCTATGGACAACAGCATTTTAAATTTAAAAATTTTAGTGCAAATATATGTTTATTGCCATTTTTACTTTTTTTTTCGTATGTATTTTATGTTTAAAATGACTTCGTAAAATGAGAGCACAATGTACCAAATAAAAAATAAAAAAATAAAATATTTTATTTTTTATTATTGTACCATAAATTTACATCCGTAATCGACGCCTCCTTCCAAACTATCAATCTAATATATTTTTTTTTAACGGCACCTCACCTAAACTTTAAAATAACCATTTTAAAAAATGGTTTATATGTCAGTCACGAAAAGCTTCAATAGTACAGGCAATGGGGAGCGAGTTACTCTTGTCCATAATGCCTAATTCTCCACGAGTTATTTTTTCCACAAATAGGTGCAGTAGAACGTAATGAATCTAAAAATATGGCGACTGAAAGTGCCGCCATTTTGCGAAAAACCGTTTGGGCCTGTATCTCCGTAACCGTGCACTTGAGGCCCATAATTATAAGAACCTTTATTATAAAAAGTTAAATTTCTGATCTTTTTATTTTTTACACTTTTTTCGTATCACTTACCGTTCACGATTTATAAGACTAATACTGTTTGTTAATTGACTTTTTAAGCTACGGTTTCCTAGGACTGTCGGTAGGCGGAAACCGACGCGATTTACGTTCGCCCAAATTAAATATACACTTTTAAATGAAAACACATTTAAGTCACAGTTTGATTTGGGTGAACGTAAATCGCGTCGGTTTCGGCCGACCGAAAGTCACAGGAAATCGTAGCTTTATCGATATCTCTTCTAAGAATCGTTTAAATAATAAATTTATTATAATCAAAATTTTAAATCGATAAATTTACTACAACTTTTGATTTATTTTTTTCTAAAATTAATATTTTCGAAGTAACAAGGCCTTCAATGTTTTACTACGAGGTTATTAAGATCGCAGTATGCATAGCGTAATCCAAAAAACAATGGTATAGTTAAGACCATATTTATTTCATTCTGAAAGCGATGCCGCCAAGTACACATAAAATGATAAAGTAAACAAACCTTTTCAAAAGCAGATAGCCTCTGACAGAGCCTGATTACATATTTTTAGATAAATAAATAAAATATTGCGAAAACATACCACGTACTTAAAAAACATTCTCTTATTTCGTCTCTGGCGTACCATAAAACCTGTAACGCGTGACGTAGTCGTCGGATTGAATATTTTTGCTGCAATAAATCATTGTTCACAAAAAGGTTTATTTGCTTTATCACTTTTTGTGTACTTGGCGGCATCGCTTTCAGAATGAAATAAATATGGTCTTAACTATAACAGCTGGCCCGTTGTTGAATGGCGTGTTCAGGCCTAGCTGACGTTAACAGGATTTTTGAAATCAACTCTACTAATCATCAACTAATTTCAAAAATATTACTTTTAGAAAAAAAATTAAAATAAAAGTTGTCGAAAATTTATTGGTTTAAAAGTTCGCTCCATGAAATAAATTTGGGTCTAACTATACCATAGTTACAAAAATAAATTTAAAATACATTCATATATGTAGTTTCTTTGTGGTATAGCAAAGTTCTATTCTGCTGTACTTAAAACCTCTTATATCTTTACATAAAAATTACGGCAAACTTAACAACTAATTACTTCTATTACCTATAATTAATTACGTAGAAACAAAGTAACTTTTTTTTACAGGACACTTTAAACACAGCAAAAACTACAGACTAATCTAAAGTACTGTATTTTATAAATTGTGTGCTTTATCTTTCCTAAAGATTTTTTTCTGTAAGTAAAGTGTTTCTTTGTAATATGATAGTACTTTGCAGGTTAGCAGCTGTACAATCAGCTAGTTTAATTATTTCTTTTTAACAAATTAGTCCATATTTAAATGAAGGTTTATACAAAGAAACATAATTTGTTGCTAGGAGCATTTGCACAAGGTGACTAATAAGATCAGCTTCTTTATTTTTATAATACAGTGTGGCTACGTAAGTTGACGTCATAAGGAAAACTATTTTATTATTTATTTTACGAAAAAAAGTTATTCTTTATAAAAAGCTCTGCATGGTCCAAAACCTAAAAAGCAATTATCAGATATCAAACTGTATCAGTCATCTACGAGGTTTGACCAAAAATGTAATTTTTACTTAAGCTTGAAAGTACCTGTATTTTTGCTAATATTTAAGCGGGTTATAAAAAAACGACGTTAAGAACTAAAAATTACTTCTAAATTTGCAATTTTGTTTATATACAAAAAAATATTTTTGATTTTTTTTTCTGCGATAAGGCTAAAAATTTAGGTTTGTACTTTAGTGCACTACATTTCATGATTATAAATGTCATAGGACAGTTTCAAATAAACTTTTTAAATTTATTTTTCAAGGAGAATGTACAATGCACTGATGAATATATTTAATTATTAATACAATATATTAAAGAAATGCACTGTAGATATGTAGCTATATCTTAGTACTTCTTATTTGTTAATTAAACGTCATGTCTTATATTTTAAAATGCTGTAATGCACTCTTAGGTGTTACACGACAAATGTCAGCAAAAATTTGTTGAATTTACCTGTAAATTATTGTTATTGATTTTTTTAAGAAACATAAAATCGCGACGTGTTTGACTGTTACAAACCTACCTAAATTCCAATATAGAAAACAATCATATTTTTACCGTTCACAATATAACAAATTAAAAAAAAAAAAAGAAACTCTTGTGGTTTTGGCGAAAAGTTGGAGCCAATTTTACAAGCATTTTTCTATTTTTAGCGTATGCTTATTTTTCTTGGCGGTTTGAACATTTATAAAACGAAGAGTAAATAGGTTGCCAAAGGATGTATCTAGTTTAAACACGACTAAGAATTTTAAATATTTTTGTAAATCAGTTGATGTATGCAAAAAGCTCATTGTGAAAAATACACTAATTATTATTAGTAGTAAAATATTATAATTAATACTGACGGTACTTAATGATAAACTTTTATAAGGTGAAAACAAACTCAGAATTGTATATTATTTAATAATTACAATAAAATGATAGATTTTAGTCGCACGGTTAAAAAAACACATACAGATAACAGCCATTACATGCAACTGGAGTACAGGGTGTCCCATTTCTGTTGAAAATGCGGAGTATCTCAAATATTACTAAAGATAGAATCTTGCGGTTTGTGAACCTAAGCTACTCTTTTGTAAAACGAAAGATGCCATAAGCAAAGCCGTCATAGCGCTCTTAGTTTTTGAGCTACCTTGTAACTCAGCTACCAATAAATCAAGAAGAGTATTTATTCACAGCTATATTTACCGATCAATAATTTTGCTCAAGAAAGTGCTGCCTACCTAGATTTATACAGAGTGTTCAGAGACAGATTTAAGAAGATCGCCGAAACTTGTCAAGATATTTATTGAGGGGGAACTATTTCTACAAAGATTGGACGGCGCCCCTTCCACCCCTTAACCAGCAGGGCCGCAATCAATATCGCCCTGTAGCTCAAAAACTAAGTGGGCTATGACGGCTTCGTTTACGACATCTTTCGTTTCACAAATAGGTAGCTTAGGTTCGCCAAAACCGCAAGGTCCTATCCTTATTAATAGCTTTTAGATACCCCGCAGTTTTGACCAAAATGGGATACCCTGTACTACACTTTATCCATTACTATTAAATAGTCTTAGGTAAAATTTTGTACAAATCTTTGTTTCTACATTAGGAGTAAAGTTGTTTAAACAAGGATTAAAATAAAAATTAATTGAAACTGGCAAATTGTTTCATAGCCAGCTAAGTAAAAGCACCAAAACATAAACTTTAATATACTTTATAAGTAAGAAACTACTCAAATTACTTAAGTCGTAAATTAGGGAATATAGAAAAAATCAAAAATATTAAAATATACATTCTTTTGTAATTAAATTAAACATTTTCTGTTATTTACTTCGAATAACGGAAACACGAATTAGGTCAGTATAAATAGTCATAAATAATGCAAAATACGATAGAAATTGTAGTCAATACAAAATTTGACATTCGATGTTGATTTAGGACTAATAGTACCTTAATGATATTAATAGTCAAAGAAATATTTTTTTTAATAAAATGAAAAAATATTGAAACTAGAGTTTTATAAACATACTTTATTATTACATATTTAATATCAAAAATCTTCGTCTTAAGTTTTAATACAATTATTTATTATATATTTAAATTGAATCAACAAGTCTTGCTCATAATGGACTAGGTAAATAATGCTAATTTACTATACATTTTTTATTTTTTTAAGTAAAAGCTTTTACTTAGATTTATTCACATATCCCTATGTTTCGCATGTTTATTAGTACTCTCCTATAAAGTTGTAGTCATGTGAATTGATTTTTAAGCGATTGAAATTATCGATATCGATAATTATTATAGTAATTTTTTCTGAAACGAAAGAAGTCCATTATTAGTCATTATTTTTCCTTAGAATTTACGTTATTTTATGTAATTTAAAATATTTGGTTAACTTTCTAGCTGAAAATATTTTACCATTTTTTTTTCATTGTTATTCATTGTTTGTCCTAAATTTTTATAGTTTATGCATAAGGTTAATTACCTTGTATATTCAGCCTAAATGTAGAATATTTAAAATTTAAAACTAAGACATTTTTTCTTCTATTTCAAACTTTTAATTTAATATGGCCAAAGTTATTTTTGGATAAAAATTAACTTTATCAATAAAGTATACGCATAAGAATTTGATGTATGTAGATATAGTCAAAAAATAGTGGAACAACTAGAAAAACAAATATTTTTTAATTTTTTGTTTTTATATGTAGTTGTGACTTTATTGCTGGGTGCTAAATTCTTGATATTTTTTTATTTATTACCAATGATTTTAATAAAATAAAATTTAAAACTCTTTTCTTATTAAACATTTTTAAGATATAACAGTATTATTGCCGATGCCGATGTGTGAAATAATCCGTAAATTATCATTCTTTTCCTGGATCACTGTAGGTAGGCAATACGTAAAATAAGAATCAAAAAATGATCTTGGCGACTCTATAGAAAAAAGTATTGTTTAAAATCTAAAAATGAACCTTGTAGGCGGAAAAGAATGTAAAACTGCGATTCACTTGAGGATACAGCAGCAATAGCGTCGACTAGCAGTCGCGGCTCGTTGGAAATTTGCCGGCAGCATCTGACGTATTATGCAATTTCTTTATTCACTTTATTGCTTCGTTTTGTAGTCCGGGTGTAAATGCAAAATATTATTGTTGAACATGGTTAGCTAAGCCTTACCAGTTTTTAGCTTTAAGTATTGTTCGGGTACAACTTGATAAAGGTTCATTAAATACCATGGCATATTATGGTGTTCGTGAACTTGTGGTGTCAAACTACTATGGTAGAATCCTCTTATTAAAATAAGAAATACGTTCATATATAAACATGTGTCCCCAAATAATACAAAAAAATATATAATAATTTCACACACATTTCACTCAGTGGCGTTCCTTTTTTATTAGAAATATTTGTTCAGGTCCGTCCAACTTGAGGGTAGCTTGTACGCTACACGCTTGGGTATAATTTCGTGTTTATACAGACTGTCCACTGATAAGGTTTGCAAGGGGATAAATGGACAAGGTTATACCTAATAAAAATCCTTGCTTCCTAAACAACTATGATTGTTGATTTTGTATACAAGGTTCGCAAAAACTTCAAAAACATTATTTTTTCGCGTACAGTACACTACATTAATTTTAGGCAAAATGGAAATACATATAGAAAATTTATTTGTCCCAATTTAAAATTCGAAAACGCTATAATCACATTTGTTTACAGGTACCTACAAAATATTGTGAAGTGGAAAATATTTGAATAGCAAATTAGGAAACTCATATTTGTTGTTATTGATTGTATTAACACTTTTGTAAGTTTTATCAAAATTAACCTTTTTTCGAAATATCAGAAATAAAAATTTTAGATTCATTCAAAGCAACACTGTATATATTCTTTAAAAAAAACTTTTGGTAATGTTTTTAAATCAATGTAATAGCTATTCAGTGTTGCAAAACTGAAATCATAATTCAAAAACATAAATTTCTTTGGCTTTGATGATTAAAAATCTAATTTACGAGGACGATTTTAAAGAATTTAAAGTGCCAATATCTTCAAAACCGTCGATTTTTACGAAGGTCGTGTTATGTTTTTCTGGATGCATATGTGTTTTTCTATTAGCTCAGTGTTATCGTTGACTTTCCAGACACCCTGTATCTAAGTTTTAAAATTTCTAACAGCTTATAGATGTATCATGTTTAAACGTTACCTAATTATAACACATAGTCAAAAATGTGAGTCGATAGAAATAATATATTACAACTACTGAGCAACTCTAACCAAAATCTCTTAAGATAATATTTTTTTGGAAAATAATTTTAAGAAACGGTCTTAAAGCATCTCGTTCTTAAAAAAATCTTATGTTGCAATCTGGTAATTCGGGTTAGTTTATCTTTTGATAACGTTCTTGACATCATGTATACAAAGGTTGCCTAATATTGTCATAGCCGTACACGAAGGTAGACCGTAAGAAATATGTACAAACATATTGGGCCATGTAAATAAAGTTAATTAAAAGCAATAATTACTCTAAAGTTTGCTTTATTTGAATTATGCAACTTTGTATTTTTGATCTATTATCATTTTAAGCATAAATTTGGTTAGCAAAGATATAGTAGAGGGGTTTTCCAATTTAAAAAAATAATTCTTTTTGTCATACCCACTATACCTTAAGATATACCTAATAATAACCTGCTTACTAATATTCTACTCCTGTACTTTAATCGTAGTACCATACACATAGAACATTGGCCTATGTATTATAAAATGTAAGTGATTTTAGCTTTTTTTATTTAATGCATAACTAAAATTGTAACAAAATTGTAAATATTTTGAATTTATTTTAAAATGTGATTACGTCGCGTCGGTAACAGAAGAATTATTGCAGAAATTCAGTAACAAGAATAAAAAACTCGAAAGCAAATTATGCTTTACAATGAGGATTACATGCCTCCAATCAGCCAACAATTTAGAAAATTAAATCATATAAATATGACATATTTAAACAAGCATGAGCAAAAGCGATTTTATTAAAGTTGATAAAAAAAAACTTTTGTATGCAATGCTGGTGTTGGGTAAATTTTGTAGTTTTCAAATCAGTAATCAGATGTTTATTATCCCGTTAGATATGCAAGGAACTACAAAAAATATGTTTTTTTTACAGCACCTTGTATATTATAGTATATCACCAATAATGAGATCTTTTAAAGAGCTCTACAAAAATACTATATTGGATATATCTATCTTTATTAGTTTCAGAAATATGACCATCCATATCTGAATAATAAATCATCCCTCACCCGGTCCATATTATTGAAGCTATATTATTGACGCAATATATTATGACATTGACATGGCATAATATTGTTTCAATATATTTCCTACACGTTTTATAATATGGATTAACAATAATATTGACGTCTGAGGGTGGCTAAGTTAAATGTCACTTACGGCAGTAATTGCCTATTAAATTATATATATATATATATATATATATATATATATATATATATATATATATATATATATATATATATTTGTCGTACCAGGTATATCTTAAAAGATAAAAGCATATTCATGAAAGTTATGGATACTACAAAATTAATCCAATAAACCGGTGTTTCTTTTTATACGAAAAAAAAATAAAAATGTTAGGGGGATGTAAATTTACTACGTTTCTAATGTAATTTAAAAATTATTCTTTAGATTTAGATGGCCATATTTCCGAAAATAATTGAGATAAACATAATAAATGTGATATATTTTTAAGGTTCTTTGACAGATCTTTTATTTGATAAGATATTATATGGGGTAAAAAAAAACTTTTTGTCAAACCTTGTATATTATAAAAGTTACCTAATTACAGAATTAACCAAACTAATATTGTTGTTTATTTTGTACGATAAAAATAAGAAGGTTAGAGGAGGTGTAAACTTATTACCTGACACCCGGTACATGCTGACATGATGCTGACACGAATACAATGGCAGTGTTTTTGTTATCTGAGACTTATAGTCCAAGAGTCTATAAGCTGAAAATTTGTCAATGCATTCTCCCAACACAGATAGAAGCAATGAAAAAGATTATGAAGTTTAAATTGTGGCTTTGGCAGGTACCAGGTACCAAGGGTTAATGAATCAAAACTTAACAATTGACATTTTGCAAAAGCTGAATTTCATAGTATGTTACTCTATTAGAAGCTATTTTATCAGTCGCCAGACAGTTTTGACAGTTCCGGTGCCTTGGCAGACAAACATTTTGGGGTGGCTCAATTGTCCGAGGAAGTCCAATATTTCTGTTATTTAACAAGATATGACAAAAAATATTTAATAAGAGTGTGGGGTTCCCTAATAATATATTGATGTATACAGAGGGTTCAAAAAAAACTAAAAGCTGTGAAGTAAGTTTTTTTGTATTGATTTTGGAACACTCTGTATACATCAAAATATTTTGACACATGCCTATTTGAAAACCCTACAAGTAAGACTTTTTATCATATCTGGTTAAATAACAAAAATATTGGACATCCTCAGATCATTGGGCCACCTCAAAATATTTGTCTATCAAGGGGTTGGAACTGTCAAAACTGTCTGGCGACTAAGAAAATATCTTCTAATTGGTACCCAAGTAATATATATCTAAAATTCAGCTTTTACAAAATGACGAAAGTTAAGTTTAAAATTGGAAACCTTTCGTACTTGGTACCTGCCAAAGCCACTATGAATATAGTTTACCATCGATTCTACCTATGTTGGCAGCACTGACAAACTTTTAGCTTTTACAAAATAACGAAGGTCTGCCGCTCATGGGCTCTTACTCTATTAACCCTTACTCGCCCAGTTAATATCGAAATTTTAGATTTGAAAACATAGAAAATAAAATGGAGGTGAAAAAGAAGTTTTTTTGCAGACTTTAAGCTATATCTTTGTTTATAAAAAATCAAAATTTTGAAAAAAAAAGCCCAAGGACGTTTTTAGTCTAACTCACTCCTATAAAAATATGATTAGCTGCATTCATTAACTACTGTCAAAAAATATACTTTTCCTGTAACTTTACACTATCACATATTTTAAATTCTTATGGTAGGTTTACATCTGACATTTATTGCATGATATTTATGTCAGACAGAAATTAATAATAAAACAATAAAAAAATTCTATCGGACATAAATTTTTGACCACAACCGCTTGACAATGGCTGAATACATTATATGTGAAAGCCAAAAACAGAAAATAGAATAGAATATTTTTTAACCGTTTACATTACATAAATTATCAAGCAAAAAATAGTCAAATGTAAACCTACCATTAGGTATAGTTGTGTTTAAGAGAAATGTCTCGTGACACATGAATGGATGTATATGATTTATTTTCTTTATAAAAACTACGTTTATAAGACATTGGTTGACACTGGACATTCTATGTCGTGCCACATACAATTCACAAAAAATCTTAATTAGAACAAAACTTTAACGTTATAAAAATTCTGTACTTACTACCAATGTAGTTGAAAATATTTATCAGACACCATTTTAAGATTAAATACACATTTCTATTTGCAAAGTGCCATCGACTTTAACCTTGCGTAAAAAACAAATATATGTACACACTTATTTTGAGAGACTATATAGGGTAATTAGTAGACTTACCATTTCGTTATTACAAAACAAACTATAAAGATCATGCACACATAAAACTAACATGAAGAGTATTTGGATGGAATTCGAAGAGTTGTTCACACAAAACGATAAAAGAACAGACAAATATGACGAAGAAAAAGTGTTTATCTTATCTTATCAGACTAAACCGGTACCTTGGATGTCAATTATTCTCTTACCGAGTCCAATGAATTTTGAAATTAAAGAAAGCGAATTAATAATATTTTAGAAAGAAGAAGTTAAATCTGTTAAAATACTCTATGCCATTTGGAATTCGCTTAAAATATGCTGTTATATTATTATAAAAGGCTATAAGAAAGAAGAAAAAACGGTAGAGACGAGCATATTGCTCCTGTATTAAACTCACCCTTCCTAACATTCCCATTCGGGTAAATTGTTTTTATAAAATGAAATTTGGCATTATTTTCTATGCTAAGAGGTGCTTTAAGGTGAATGTTGTAGCAAATTTTTTTCTGTTATTTGCGTAATAAGAAAAAAATCTATACCATATTAATAGGTTTTCCATTTCATTTTTCACATTTAAAATGTAATCTTGCCTTGTAACAATTTTGAGTTAGTGTTAAATACAGGGTATTCGGAAAGGTGAGGTCAGAAATTATAGGGGTGATAGAGTGTGCCAAAATCATGTTAGTACTTCAAATAAAAAAGTTCTATCGCGTTTCGTTAGGAAATCATTTTGGCACATTTATCATTTATGACCTTACCTTTTATACTTGTATACATAAGAAATTCCATTTATAAAATAAATAACCAAAAACAAAATAATATAATAAATTATTTTGTTTTAAAAATACGTGAAGTGTAAAGTACAGCCCAGGTTAGTTTAATAATAAATTAAAATAATTAAAACATTATTAAACTGGGCCAAAAAAACATTTTTTTGAACGGTACTATAAAAATATTTTTCCAAAACGAAAAAAAACCTGAAATTTTTAGCCCTTAATATTAATATTAAGACGTGTATCATTAAAACTATTGACTTTTCAACAATTCTTGCATTTGTTATACAAAATATCGGAATCAGTTGCTTTTAAACTTTTGACCAATTTATATTCTTCAAAGAAAATTAAATTCCTTACAAAAAATTAAAATTTATTTCAACATTGAATATCTTTGAAAGGAATGAGTTTATCGAAAAATATTAAAAGACCTTTTTTGTGGAGCATAAAATTTTCCTTAAGAATAATTATTTGTTTTATAAAGATATTGATATTTATTTTAGTTTAAAACATCCAGAATCTAAGTAACAAATGTTAAATAATTCATTAATGTTTGCAACAAGAAAACGGCTCATTCTACGGAATTTACTAAGAAAGCTTTTTTGTAGAGAATTTAATTTCTTTAAAGAATATGAATTGGTTAAATGTTTAAAATTGACTGATTCCAAGATTTTGTAAAAAATGCAAGAATTGATAAAAAGTCAATAATTTTAATGATGCACCTCCCATTTAAGATTTCAGGATATTTTTTTTCGTCGTAATAAACAATATTTTTACAGTGCCGTTAAGTCTAATCATCATAAACCAAAGAAGATACATTTGAAACTTACGTTTAACAACTTCAGGATTATTGGCAAGTAAAGCAACAACAAAGCTGGACCGATGCATCACCATGTTTACATGCCGGAATTCTTTATCTAATCTCTTCTTGTTAGTGATTGTATGCTTAAAACCCTCTTCTTTTCACGCATTGCCATTAAACCTTTTTAATTGGCTGAACGTGTTGAATTTTAAATAATAAACAAAAGACCATATACTTCCATTTAGTCCATTCAATAGCTTATAATCAATATACTACAGTCCTAACGAAGTATCTACAATACATATTTTTTTTAGGAAAGCGATATAAAAGGTTTTTATGTATTATTTACGAGAAACAACATATTATGTCCAAAAATACATATTTCTCTAAATCAACAAAAGTACCAAGGAACTGCCTATATTTTAGACACCCATATTATCGAGATATGTGCCTTTTTACGGAAAACTCAGAGATTGTTTTGAGCAAGAAACGTAACCATTTTTCTAGCAATACATATGTCAATATTTCTGAAAAAACTGACATATGTTGTATCCCCTAAATTGCTTTTCTAATTCGTTAGCACCAAAACTTTCTTGTAAGTTAGTAGTAGTAGTAGCAGTAGAAATAATTTTACTTGCTGAATTTTAAAAACAAAAAAAATTTTAAACGAGTGAGGTCTCTGTTGGCGACGGAAGCTTCAGACTTTTGGTAAATAAATCAAATACCAAAAAGTTAAATTACATTTTTTTCTCATTTTAAATGTATTTAGGTTTTTTTTAAGTTACATTCTGTTTAGGGAATAAGACGGGTTTAAGATGTTGGGCACGTTATGTTAAGCTCTTAAACTCTTAAAAAATCTCTTCAAATGGTGGTCAATTTACGCATATGCAATTGTGCATTGTATGTGCAATTTATGTTGTGAAAAAACTAAGCATTATTAATTTGTTTTTTTAATTTACTGCCTACACGGAAAAAAATCGAAAGGCATTACATGCTATAAGAGTGTTGAGCGAAAATTGTGTTAAATATGTTTATTATTGACGTTCTAAGTAAAATTCTTGTCATTAATTTTCTTTTATAAAAATTATCGAGTCCTAAAGTTTTGTAAGTGAATGATAGTAGCTAACAACAGTAACCAAATCTTGACTACATTATAGTAGTATTGAAAACGGTAACATAAGGTTCTGCTACAAAAGTATTAAATACTACTGCACATTATTTGCTACCAAAACGGAGCGAAATTTACTGCCACGTGTACCTAAGGCCTATAGTGCTACACGTTGTAACTGTGTAGGTTACAATTGCATGAATATTTACCAGATTTTTTTCTGTGTATAGCCTATATAGTGCTGGTGAGATAAACTAACCATAACTAACCAAAACAATTAGAGATAGATATATTAAATGTGGCATTTTCTTAAAGCTCTTTAAAATACTTTTTAAATAGTGTTAGTTAGTAAGATACAGCGTGTTTTTTTAAACTCCATTTTACTATCAAACCCTTGAGGTAGCCATATTTCCGAAACTATAAAAAATTGGATATATAATATGTAAACTCTTTTAAAGGATATTAAAAGATCTTTTTAACGGTGATAAAATATACAGGATGTTTAAAAAAGGGCATTTTGATGTCAAAAATGACGTTTGCAAGCCATTACATAACCATCCATTTCTTTTAAACAAAAAGCCTAATATGAGTTGGGGTTGTGTTTCGTAGAGAAAGAACTGCTTTAGTAAACTGTATTGATATTTTTACAATTAATAAATACAGAGGGGTCAAAAATAATCGTTAAAAACTATTTCGAGAAAAACCTTAAAAGTATTTTTTTGACCATATACTTCCATTTAGTCCATTCAATAGCTTATAATCAATATACTACAGTCCTAACGAAGTATCTACAATACATATTTTTTTAGGAAAGCGATATAAAAGGTTTTTATGTATTATTTACGAGAAACAACATATTATGTCCAAAAATACATATTTCTCTAAATCAACAAAAGTACCAAGGAACTGCCTATATTTTAGACACCCATATTATCGAGATATGTGCCTTTTTACGGAAAACTCAGAGATTGTTTTGAGCAAGAAACGTAACCATTTTTCTAGCAATACATATGTCAATATTTCTGAAAAAAACTGACATATGTTGTATCCCCTAAATTGCTTTTCTAATTCGTTAGCACCAAAACTTTCTTGTAAGTTAGTAGTAGTAGTAGCAGTAGAAATAATTTTACTTGCTGAATTTTAAAAACAAAAAAAATTTTAAACGAGTGAGGTCTCTGTTGGCGACGGAAGCTTCAGACTTTTGGTAAATAAATCAAATACCAAAAAGTTAAATTACATTTTTTTCTCATTTTAAATGTATTTAGGTTTTTTTAAGTTACATTCTGTTTAGGGAATAAGACGGGTTTAAGATGTTGGGCACGTTATGTTAAGCTCTTAAACTCTTAAAAAATCTCTTCAAATGGTGGTCAATTTACGCATATGCAATTGTGCATTGTATGTGCAATTTATGTTGTGAAAAAACTAAGCATTATTAATTTGTTTTTTTAATTTACTGCCTACACGGAAAAAAATCGAAAGGCATTACATGCTATAAGAGTGTTGAGCGAAAATTGTGTTAAATATGTTTATTATTGACGTTCTAAGTAAAATTCTTGTCATTAATTTTCTTTTATAAAAATTATCGAGTCCTAAAGTTTTGTAAGTGAATGATAGTAGCTAACAACAGTAACCAAATCTTGACTACATTATAGTAGTATTGAAAACGGTAACATAAGGTTCTGCTACAAAAGTATTAAATACTACTGCACATTATTTGCTACCAAAACGGAGCGAAATTTACTGCCACGTGTACCTAAGGCCTATAGTGCTACACGTTGTAACTGTGTAGGTTACAATTGCATGAATATTTACCAGATTTTTTTCTGTGTATAGCCTATATAGTGCTGGTGAGATAAACTAACCATAACTAACCAAAACAATTAGAGATAGATATATTAAATGTGGCATTTTCTTAAAGCTCTTTAAAATACTTTTTAAATAGTGTTAGTTAGTAAGATACAGCGTGTTTTTTTAAACTCCATTTTACTATCAAACCCTTGAGGTAGCCATATTTCCGAAACTATAAAAAATTGGATATATAATATGTAAACTCTTTTAAAGGATATTAAAAGATCTTTTTAACGGTGATAAAATATACAGGATGTTTAAAAAAAGGGCATTTTGATGTCAAAAATGACGTTTGCAAGCCATTACATAACCATCCATTTCTTTTAAACAAAAAGCCTAATATGAGTTGGGGTTGTGTTTCGTAGAGAAAGAACTGCTTTAGTAAACTGTATTGATATTTTTACAATTAATAAATACAGAGGGGTCAAAAATAATCGTTAAAAACTATTTCGAGAAAAACCTTAAAAGTATTTTTTTGTAATGGAAATTCCCATCTTTTTTTTACTTTATCCTATTAAGCATCAAAAATATGGATAAGTTTGTATATGGATGCCTATTCCAAAAATTTATAGTTTATAGAATATTACCAATTTATTATTTATTTACTATAACAAAGCTTTTAAGTACCTAAGGCTCAAGGAATATAAACTTTTTAATAAGGAGCGCTCGATTTTTCTATTTGTCCGAAAATATAGGTTATCTTTGTGACGTCACCTTTTTGCCATAATATTTTTTATGTGACAAAATAAACCAATACTTGCATAAAATAAAATAAAATCACCTAAAAAACATTTAAAAAATGGTATCTTACCCTTAATAACGATTTAAACGTAAATTTCCTTTCAAAAATATCCAAAGGTCAGTGACCCCTGTTTACAGGTTTTAAAATTCTCTAAATACTAATACTAACTCAATTTAACTATAAACAGTAAAAACTAAACATATATAAAAGTCCAATGACTAAAAAGCAAAAAATAACACCAATCTGACCGTGACGCTCACTAGCTACCGTACTTCGAACAGAAAACCAGGACGCCGTCGACAAATTCTTTTCGATAATGCGGATAGTCTTTTTGGCGCCAGGTGCGTTTACCCTCAACTTGCTTGCGCACAAACCGGTTTTTTCGCTCATAAAATGTAACTTTTGTTTCGCGCAGGTTATAAGATTGGCAATCCATCGAGATCAGTGGTTGGCCTTGACAACGAAATGCGGCATCATAGCCAAGTTCACCGTATTTACTTACCCGTACTACTACTAAATGCATTGTACGTTTTAAGAAATCAATCGCAGCAGTTCCCGGTGGGACACCCTGTATAAATGATTCCTTTTTCAAAACAAATTAACATTCTTATTTATATTCTCTTCAGGTAAGCCTAACTTTAGGTGTTAATATGTCCATTATCAACTAAATTCCTATTGTAAAAAACTAGGTCATGTTTATGCTCTAACGCGATAAGAAGAAATGATAAGGGGCCTAATAGCTCAGGCGGAATAGCAGTATAAAAGGTCAAAATTTGCCTTGCAGCAAACTATTGGTATAGTTTTGTTAAGTGCATCATAAATTTGTAAAAAAAACACTTCCGAACCAAAATAATGCGTTAGGGGGTGAAGGGGGGTTGCTTTTTAGAAGGAAAAAATGGTTTTTTGCAATTTCAAGATAAACAGTAAATCCTATTAAAAATAAGTTAAATGTAATTGTTGTCGATATTAAAAAACCTACAACTTATGCCATAAGCTCGATCTTACCCTAACCTCATGTTCGTGAAAAGTAGAAAAACTTTTTTTCCGTTTTTAATTTTTATCTTTTACAAAAATAGTTTAAGCTAAAATTTGGCGTCATTATCTATAAGTACAAATTTTACCTCAGCGGAATAATCAAATGAGAATCGGAATTTTTAAACGTACATAGGTGTTTTAGAAATCGGAAAATTAACATTTTATAACCTAAAATATTTAAAAAATCACATTTTTATTACCTGAAATTCCTTTAAATGACATTTTTATACATACAGGGTTTGTTTTTGTATGTTCTGAAATTTTCGTATCATGTTATGCTTCCTATTTTTTCGGCTATATTTAAAAAGAGGATATAACCTTCACTAATTTTATCAATGAAAGACTATTAAATAAACAATAAATAAACGATTGTACAAAATAAGTTTTGCAGTTGCAACAGACCTCTAGCATATTCCGACATTAAGAAAAGTGCCTTATCATATTAAATATGACGCAATAATGATTTACTCTAGTTAACCCAAAAAGAAATAAAAAGAACTAAAGAATTAGTTTTCTTGTCAATATTTAATTAGCCACAAGTCAAATCAGAATTCTTACTTACAGAAAAAATGCTTATAATATTAACTAATTGTGATTAAAGAAGGCTTTGGAAAAACATTTTTGGCAATTGGAAACAGACTATGCAACGATAAATAATATTTATTCCTACATAAACATATATGAAAAGTCGAGAACCAAACCGGGCCATCCCACAAATTAAAAAATGGACTAATTTTCAAAAGCATAAAATTAAAATTATCAGAATCAAAGTGGACTAAGTGAGCTACCACCATCTTATAATAAGTAGATATTAGTCCACACTGGCCCTGATAAATATGTTTTATGCTATTGAAAATATTTTAAAGATCTTTTTGTTTTATTTCATATCCTAAGACAATGGTATTTTTACTATAGACACCCAAAGCAATGCTAAATTTTTGGGTTTAGGCTTGGACGCTCGTATGTACGTATATACGTATCTTATCTGTCGATGGATGCCTCTGCTTTCATTTTGTTTCCATCTCTGAGATATCACTACTTAAGTCTTGTCTAATAAATCTTTGTTGTAAACCCACATTTCACTTGAACATTGTTTATTGACAAAAAACCTTGAAAAAGTACTGTTCGATAGAAAAGTAAAGGGCAAAGCGAAAAAAATTAGAAATATATAAAAATACTTTATCCCAAAATCGGGTCGTGGTGAAATAGGGATATATATATATATAAAGTTATATCGCGCTTTGTACGGAGTTATTGACCTTTAAAGTTAAAATGAAAAACCTATTTTAATTATAACTTTTAAACTGTTGCCACAGTTCCAATGATATTTGAGCGACTTAATAACTTCATACTAATGCTTCTTTGGACTAAAAGTAGCATTAGTATAAAGTTATTTAGTTGCCCAAATATCGTTGGTACTGTGACGACAATATAAAATTTATAAATAAAATTAGATTTTTTATCCATCTTAAAAGGTCAATAAGTCACAAACGAAGCGTGATGGAACTTTTTATTTTTATGAAGTACTGACAATATTTTGGCTTACTCTATCGCCCCTATATTATTTATGACCTTACCTTTTCGGATACCCTGAAAATATATATTTTTAATTATACTGAAAAACATATTCTTATCAAAAATTAGAAAAATTCTTGGGTGGTCACTAAAAAACGGAGGCAAAAATATTTCCGAAAATTGAACTTCCGGGTCATCGATGACCCAGTATCAGTAAGGCAAGGGTTAAGCATAGTTTTGGGAGTTTATAATAAAAGCTGCAATTGTTTTTGATATTACTTATTCGTAAGTTTTTTTGACAATACAGGCGAACTACCGTGTTCTTATTTAGTTTTATTTTTAGTTGAGTAATACCTTTGACATCACTTTTAGAGGTCTCTGTTGCTAATAATAAACTTCTAGTTTATCTGTAGGAAAGTTCACAACAGAAGTACGTTCATAAATAAAATGTAAAGTAATCCTTGGACTCTGTAATGGAATCAAGATGACATTTAAAATGTATTACATTGTAAAGCAATTTTTGAACGCTCCTTGAAATGAATGTAAATGTCCCTTGTAACATGGCATGTAACAAAAATAATTAAAGATGTTTATTTATTTATTTAAAATCTAATATAAATTACAATTCTAATATACCAAAAATCAATTTATAAACAAATCAAAACTTATTAATGCAATACATTTTTTTAAAAAACCCGTATGTTTTGTGTTTGTATAAAAATATTCTTATTTTGAATTTGAAAAAGTTTGTAGGTATTTTGTGGTTTGGAAAAAATTAGTACCTAAATAAAAAGATCCTAAAAATGAACAAAGTTGTTCTGACAACCATAGTTGCATCAGCAAAATATTTTTGTTTGTTTTTAAAAACTTTTAAATCTAAAAATTAGAAAAAAATCGTTTGTTTTCTATTCTTTTAAGAGACAAATATGAAATGCGCAAAATCGGTAAATTGTTACCGCGCTTGTGAGCACTGGTAAAGAATGTAATACAGAGTTACATTCCCAGACTATTTTTGAACGCTGTAAGACAGAAAGCAGTGTAATAAATAATACATTTAGGAACGACCTCTGTAACAGAAATGTAAGAAATGTGTACTTTGTAATGATTTATGAACGTAACCCAGCTTGTAGAAGCGGAAATTAAATAACGAGACTAAGACATCGCTTAAACACTATTTGGCATGAGAGTAATTTAGGCGAATTTAAACAACAAGGATGACCATACCCAGTATTGGTCAGCTTTTTTGTTTAGGTTCGTTTTAGAAAAACACAAAACAAATGTATTGGTTTAAAATGTCAGTAACCACAGTAACAACAACAAAAACTGCTTTGTTTAAAAAGCCATGATTACCCTACGTATTGCTAATTTGTTTATAAAACTACGAATTAGGGCACATTTGATGAAGGGGGTTGCTTTTGACCAGTCAACCACGAATATTCATACCGCCATATATGGAGGCGCATTAACCCAGCCTGTCAATGTCAAATGTTTTGGGTGTCGGACTGGGCAAACGCCTCAATTTTTTTGTCGTTTTTACCACAATGTTTTACATGGAATTTTTAAACATTGTGCCGAAAATTGTAAGGGTTACAGTTGCGAAACCCGCCCAATCCGATACCTAAAACATGCCAATGGGCCTTATGGTTGCGTGACTGTAACACGATTTTTGGCACAATGTTTAAAAATTGCATATAAAACATTGTGGTAAACTTGTCCGACAAAAAAGTAAGGCGTTTGCCCAGTCCGACACCAAAAACATTTGACATTGACAGGCTGGGTTCCATATATGGCAGTATGAATATTCGTAGTAGACTCTTTAAAAGGAACCCCCTAAAAAATATTTAAAAGTATTTTTATTATCATGAAGTCAATATAATTACTGGCCTAGGGACTAAAATAAATATGACACCACAAAACTTAATAAAATACCAAAAAAATATATACAAGATTAAACAGTAAAACAAAACCCACACTTTTGTGTTATAAACCGAATTTCATTAACAACGTCATTTCATTTTATTGAAACAAAAAATGACGCAACTATTCCAAAAGAATGGAAAGGAGATAGCTATTATTTAACAATTGTCGGTCTTTATTGTGACTTAAAAAGTAAATAAAGAATTATACTTCAGTCCTTATGCAAACATGATGGGCGATGAGAAATATCAATTCTAAACCAAATATATGTAATTGAGTACATAGAACCACGGTCTAAAATCTTTGTGTATACCTCGTTATCTCGACGGATGTTGCAACTCGAAGACGACGGCTGTTGGCGTTCAAGTTGGCCTTTGGCAGCAGCACGAGCGTCGGGTGGTGCGTCAGCAGCGTCGTCGGTAGGGCGTCGAAGTCGCGCGCATCACAAACACCAATTTACAAGAGGAAGACGTGTTATCCGTCCACCGGCCTAAGGAATACTGCCTGCAGAATGCAGAACGGTTGCCTGGGCGGCCAGCAAAGTGCTTGCTGTGTCCCATCTTCGGCATCAACCGCGCCCTTCTTGCTCTTCGCCGCCTGGCGAACTAGAGGGGTTGCAGGGACGCCGCCAACGCGAACAAGCAATCGATGGCCTCGAGGGTAAATTCAGCCGACTGTGAAAGATCACCAGCTGGTTTGTAAAAGAACAACATTTGAAGGTTAGTGCTAAAAAGAAATGACGATTGGTTTTGACAAGATTTATAAGGAATATGCATCATGTCATTAAGGCAATAAAGAAGCGTGTTTGTTGTTAGTGGTAAAAGAAGTTTCATGTAACACGTAATAATTTTCAATACTTTCTTGGACTTCCTTTCTCTATATTTGTTAAGTGATACGACGTTTCGGATGGTATCTATCTCCAACCATTTTCAATTGGTAACTAAAAAACCAAATACTGACTTCTAATTTATAGAAAATTTTAATCACTTCAATATAGTTAGTTGTCACAAAATTCTTGTTTTACTCTTAATTTTAATTAATGTGTATAAGGAGTGTATTGGTATAATGATAATATTATAAATAAACCCACATATTATCTTTCAAAATAAAACAATTTAATAGCAACTGCATTAATACTTTTAAAATTATTAAAATAAGGCTTTGATTTGTTTTTTTTTTTACTTTTGTGTCGCATTAACATAACTCATTTTACACCGAATAATTAGTTTTTTAAATCAAAATTAAAAGTAACGTAAATATAATGTAAAATTGGTAATTGGTAAAACCATCATCAACGCTTTTTGCCAAACAGGAGTTACAGCTCTGAATCATATATAATTTTAATGGGACTTTGACACAGTATCATCGAGGAGCCGCAGTTTTCCAAAAACATGGGAAACAAATCGCCCATAATTTTGTAAGCAGTAGCATAGCAGGTGGTGTGGGCGGTCGACTACGGCCTTACGCCTAAGTGACCTCGCGGTCAAGGGCCCTCGCAGTTAAAGGGAGTAAAAATGTGAGGCTAACCGAAAGCAAAAAAATACAGGGAGGGCCAATTCGTAACATACATAGGCATGATAGAGATTATGTACATTCTGTGTTTCTTTAAGGTGAGACCTTTTTTTGTTGTTATTTTTTTCCAAAATATGTTATCTTTTTCAACGAAAGGAGCCTTGCAGATAAAACTTTGCCCACGAGTATATTTTCAAAGAATGGATTAAAAAGAAATGGCGAATCATTTTAAGCATAAAAATGAAGTTTTGAAATATAAGCAAAAGCGCTTTTAGACCATAATTTTTAATACAACTTTTCATTTCCCAAGATAGTCAATTTGTTTATAAACAAAAAAACAATGTTTATAACTTTAAACAAATTCAAATTCAAATTCATTTATTTCATGCTTTAAGACAAGGTTTTGCACATGTCAAGAAATACAATGTATAAAAATTAAAATTAAATTAAATTAAAATAAATCAAAAATACACGAAAATAATCACAATAACGAACATTTATCAAAATTCACAAAATTTTACGTTTTTTATTTAAAAACACACTTAGTATGTATCACATTATAAATATCACAGTTTAGAGGAAACAATTACTAAGGGCGTTAAATATTTGATTTTTATTTTTAAAAAGGTTAAGAGTTTGGGGTTTCTGTTTCTAATACTATATAATAATAGGTGTAAAAAATAAATGTTCAAGTCCTGAATAAAAAATGGGAAATGAAAGACACCAAAATCACCGATATTACTTATCAAATAATGGTACATATGGTAAAATTTTAACTCAACCATCATTTTAACCCGCACCCCATCTTTGGTGTTTAGCTATTTACAAAAAAAATTGCGGAAAATGATGTATTGTTAAAGACAACGAAAAAACTCTTTGCGCTCCGTGAACTTATTTTAAAAAGAAGAACATACAGACATATAAAACATAAAGACATGGGACGTAGATTTGTAACCGAAAAAAATCTTTTTTCGACGACCGTTAAAAAAATGCTGTTTTTTTTAAATCGTTAACATGAAGTTAAAGTACTTCATTTTAGTACACTATATAAAGTGTGAAAAAAGCCGAGAATCGAAAAGGAATTTATACTGTTTTAGTATGATTTCTACAAAAAGTAAGTACATACAATTTTCTAAAATTAAATAATAAATGCATAGTTATTAAGAGGATAATTGTCTCTTAAAAAATAAGGAGGCTATGATTTTTAGCTGGAATATAATGGCTGTGCTGCAAAAATTAAAATTAATAAGTTTAGATATATAAAACATGTATAAAATGGTATTTTGGGATATTTTTATACGGTCGTGGAAAAATATAGTATGTAACACATGCATAAAGTGTATTATTTTTACTTATGGGATTGCCGCACTCGCCTAACAGCTCGTGCTGTCAAACTTCTCATTTGTAAAAACAAGTATCACTTTATGCGATTGTTACCTAAATTACTATTTTTAGAGAAGGCTTATCTTCTTTAGAACAAATCAAACTAATACGCATCTTTTTTTAATAAAGTCGAAGTAAAATTAGGATTACATTTGCAAATAAAATTGTGCATTTATATACATGTACGTATTAAAAAATATTTTCTTCGAAGAACGCTACAAATAAGTTATGTTGCATAATAATATTATTATGTCCTATACACCTCAATCGTTATTTCTTTGGGGTCCTATAAACATGAATTATTTGGATGCAGTGCTCGCCATCTCTGGCGGTGAGTGGTCTCAAGAGTAGATTTAGCTTGCTGCACTTAGAGCTATAAGTATATTAAAGTTTTAAACACGGATTTTGTAAATAAAATTAGGGACGTCGCCAGGGACGGTCTAACCCTCACACAATAGTGCCAATTATTTTACACCCTGTATAATAAAGGAATAAAAATAGCATTTTAAAATAGCCTATACCCCTGGCTAAAAAAAAGATGCTCTTATCTGATATCAATAAAGTGAAGAGTTTTCGAGAAAAACTATCTTTTGGTTAAATAGGGTTGTATTTAAAAAAAATTGTCGGTTCGACATTTTATGCATTCTTCAGCCTCGAATATTGAAGATTATGGGGGATATTTTTTAATAAGTTTTTAGTACCATTTGCAACAGAATACCCTACTGTTTTTAGACGTTCCCACTAAACAAAAACAGGGTGTAAAAATATTAACACTATTGTGTAAGGATTATATAGGAACTTGTCACATTATTTTCAGGTGTTCTATATGAATCCGAGCGATTGCCCACATATTATTGGACACCCTATATAACGTTTGTAAGGTTTGCGTGGTGTCCAGGCCCCCTAATGTTTTGAGGTGAAGACTTTTTATGAATACAAAAAGATGGCGGCCCTAAATTATTTATTAAGGAATTGAGTTATTCGGATGTAGTGAATAAATGATCTATAGCCGCCATCTTCTAAATAAACAATATGCTGTGATATGTCATTAAAAAGAGATTTTAGTGTAGAATTTAAAAATAAAATAAAATAATGGTGTTTCCATTTTAAAGTAAAATAGGTCAGTCTTTTATTTCCTCAGCCTACTTAACAAAAAAGAATATTTAAAACAGAAATAATGACGGTACCAGATTTTCTGGACGCCATTTTAAAAAGAACCACAATATAAGATACATCATTGAGAAGACAATTTGGTAGATGATACAAATATAGAAAAAAAATAGGCACTTGTATTTAAAATGAAAAAGTTGATAGTACTTCCGGGTAAACCGGAAGTAATTTTGAGGTTGTGATAATGTCAAAAAATTTCAGCTTATGCCATAATAGTAATGTAAAATTTATTAGTCTTTCTTAGAAACAAAAAATAAGTTGGGTAGTAACAACATCCGGTATATAAGGAGGGGCGGCAAGTGAAGCAAAGGGTGCAAGAAGTAAGGTAAAGACCAAATTTTGTTTTTGCCACAACAGGGCGCAACATTTACTCTTTGCTGAAAGTAGATCCAACATAAACTTAATAAAAATATACTATACCTAATTAAATCACATCAAAGAATGTGTGTAAATATTCAAATTATTATTGAAAAAATATAAATTAACTAGTTATATGTAACAGTCTGGATGTCCATTTAAGTGCTATCGTGCACGTTACATATAAAAATACGTTCGGCCGCGTTCGGCTCGGCGAAGTGGATATCTTGACTGTTACATCTGAATATGCCGCCGGGCGGGACAAAGGAAATCCCATGTAATTTTTAATGGGGTCAAATATTGGCTTCCCTAATTATTTTAGAGAAAAATTCTATTAAAGTTTATTGAAGAGCATGCAAATCTACGTCCATGGTAAAAACTTTAGATTTTTTGGTTAACCCGTTTGCTAGTTAGATGCTAATATATTTTTAAAAATTGTTACATTATTATCGCCTCATATTTATGAACAACAATAAAAATACCAGTTAGCGTGACATAACGTTGTCATTTTGAAATTTAGTGCTTTAGTTTTCTTCTACAAAATATCTACCTAATAATGTTTTTGAAATGTCTTGTATATAAAAGGATTAAGTGGGTTAATTATTTAGATTTCTTTGCTGTCAAATAATTATTAGCTTTAACTATCAAAATTTGCACTAAGCCCATTTTGAGGCAATTTGTCACTTAGACCTTTTGCTTCTTACCCTTTCATATGTAACTTTGTTGTCCCAGGCACAGTGCCATATCAATCATTATTTTTTGTGAAGCGAAGAGTACATTTTCAGTCCTTCTGACTGTTGCCAAATAAAAATAAATCATACAAAAAATTAAAGAGCAAAAAAAGGTCCTTGCCCCATTCGATGTTAAATTGAGAAAAATAAAAAATAAAAGTAAGTATAAATAAAAAACGGTATTGACCTTCAAATTTCCGCTCCATTCAGTTTGCGTCCTTTCCCATGTGTTATTTGGATTAAATCATTTTCCAACAACTTAAACGCAAACTTTTACTTTTCACCTTAAATTTGCGCCCTTCCTCATCTGGCACTGAAACGGTGAGCGGAACTGCTCAGGCATCAATATTTAAAAAACTAATGTCAGTTAATCATTAATTAAGCGTTATATTTTGGATAAATTTATACACAAACACCTATTATTATACAAGTTTATAATAAAACACTTAACGAAAAGTATATTGAAGTACTAATTTTTCTATCTGCTTACTCATAAAAGCTAACTCTTGCATAGTAATCTTGCTCGCAAGTCAAATCTATCCCATACAGAACTAAAATTTTGATTTTATTATAAAACTCAATGGGCGCATTCAGGGAACTGCACTTCTCTGAAGCGCTTTAATAAAGGGGTAAAGCGGTTTTTGATCCCTGTGATTGCTGCGGTTCTTTCGAGGACACGGCTGAAACCATATCTGCATATATTTGACTTGCAGGTGTAACACTCAAATGACGTGCATTCTCACCCGGGGTGAAAAAGTCCGGGTGAAAGCCCTGGGTGGTAATCGACAATAAAATGTTCGGGAATGCGGTTACTAATATGTACCTAGTACCTATGTCCGCCCGTTTATTAAAGAAGCCATCTCATTTGCGCGAAATATCCTCTTACTCCCTCCACCTGTTGTTAAAATGGTATTTTTTATTTTAATGCCTACTTTCATGGTAACAATACGAAGCCCACAAATTCTCGATTGAAAGAGGGATTCAGACAGGAGATTTTGCGCAGATAATGATGACGCTAGTGGCTTCTTTACTAAACGGGCGGACCTTACAAAATTATGAACTGTTATTAATAAATTTAACTCCATTGATTCGCATGAAAATAGTAGACCAGACTTTATCAGACCAACGTTAAAGTTATGCTATTGTTAAACAATAACAATTTAAAAATAAATGTTTGAAGAGAACAAAATTAGGCAAATTCATTTTGCTGGCCATGTTCATGCTACGTCAGGTAATCTACGTAAAATAATGACGTCATCATCGAATTTTTGATATGATCCGATTGTGGTTTAAAATCGTGAAAGGAATTCAGTTTGCTGACAATGTCAGTTTTAAGTGACCACGATTTTGGAACACAAGGAACTCGATCACGTCAAAAATTGATAATGACGTCATTGTTTTATGTAGACTACGTAAAGAGGTTATAAACATGGTCAGCAAAATGAATTTGCATTTTGTCGATCTGGACGTCTTTAAGGCATAACAAACGAAATGTCTCTAAGAAAAAGGCAACTTAAGAAACCACTAGGTAAGTTTTAGATATAAGGTAACCTCATGAATTAGAAAGTGGGAAGAAACTGTACCTGCTAAAATTTCTATTAAAAAACCTAGTACTTATACGAGCAAATTTAAAGGCTATTTTATTCTATAATTCATAAGAAGCAATAGCATTTAGGTCAATAAATAATTACTAAAGAATCCCAATAGATATGATACACAATACCTATAATAGGACGCTTCCTGTCTTTATCTGTATACATTGACATAAACATGAGCCAGAGTAGTCTTCATGGACTATCGATCCATCCGGGCTGGCTCTGTTGGGAATCCTTAGAACCGACGAGCTGGTAGCGCGACCCTCCGAGGCCATCGATTGCCGAGGTCGCAGCAGGCCATGCCACCCCTCCGCAACAAGAATATAGAGGGTGAGAAACACGTCAGCCCTCGCGGACAGCGGTTTCTTTTATCAATAGTTTACTAAATGAATCTTTTATTAACTCAAGTTTTCGGAGCCATCTTATTTGATTTTTAACATTTCTGGGCGGCACGTTTCTACCAAGGATATATTGCATTAAATATCGAATGCTTTAATAAAAAAAAGATTGTTATTTTATACAAACATGTAAATAAAGGTATTATCAGGATTGTTATTTTGTTGATTACTGCCTTGTTAGACAGCTTTTGAGAACGCTTTGCAACACTTTTGCATTTTTTTAATGTAAATAAACATATTTAAATAATAGTTTATTTATGTTTTTTGCAAAAGAAACGTTACCGACCAGTTTTGTGCATTAAAACCGTCTTTTATATATAAGAGTATAAAGAGAGGTTATGTTGGAATAAAGGGATATTGCTTAAATTTGAATAGAACCGCTTAAAGCAAAGAATATAGCCCGAGAAAACAAAATGTATTTGTACACGTTCAGCCAAATGACTTGGTACACCTGCAATGTGTGAGAAGGAGACGATCTAACGCGAGTAGAACAAACACTATCAGGTAGAGTTTATACAAATAATTTCGGCATGGAAACAAAATGAAGCATTATTCCCGCTTTGTGTTGCTGTACTGTTCTAATACATTTTAATTTAAATACATATAATATAGTTAATTAGTAAATATATAACTAATGGCAACAATTATATGTTATTATTTATATCTATAAATTTAAATAATTCTTGCTCGGAATAATACAATGATCTGAAAATCAGTGGAATAATATGATTTCCTAAAAACTGGTTACGCCAATTCGACTTGTGGTTTTTAAACTCGATGACCTTTTTGGCTTTTAAACTTTTTTTTCGGTTACTTCAGAATCGCCTGGAAAAGTCCAATATTTCTGTTGTTTAACTAGATATGACAAAAAGTTTTTTATAAAACTTGTAGGGTTTTTAAACGTGCATGTCCTAAAAATATTTTGATGTATACAGAGTGCCCCAAGAAAAAGTTATAGCTAAAAAATTAGTTTTTTTGTTTAAATTGTAACCCTCGATTTTTGTTTACAGAATTTGATTCTGCATAAAATTTTACATATAGTACGTTATTTTATTTTGTCACTTGTGGCGATGTTGCCACGCTATTTATAATTAAGTGAATCTTTTGTAAAAACAGGTTACCCGAAAATTAGGTAAAAACGGAAATACATAAGTTATTAATAATACTTAGCTCGGTGGTTAAACACACCAAGGACCATAAAATAAATTTATAGAAAAAAATCATTAGACCTTATACAGGGTATTTCTTATAGCATGGCCAACATCTCAATATTAAAAAGCTAAATCTCATTTTTTTTTTAAATGGAACCCCCTGTATATTAGGTCATTTATAGATTTTAGGAATATAAATAGGGTAAGTTTTTTAGCGATTCCTATACCAAAAATTTAAGGTTTTTAGATATTAAAGGTTTTTGGGCAATTTATGAAAAAGTATTTTTTTCATAAAGGAGAACTTTGGCATTTTAAATTCGTCAATATTCTTAAAATTTTATTTTTTTACTTTAACCAAATGTAATATAAGGTATGGTTATATATGGTAAGGATTTATTGACCTCTAAACAATTCACTACATGAAAATTAGGAATTAAAAATTTGCTTCATCTAACGATACAAAAATGCGGCAACAAGGGTTTACAACAATTTCTTGCAGGTCGATAATACGTTCTTTTTAAAAATACGAAAGTTTCAGTAAATTATAAATAGCGTGGCAACATCGCCACAAATATCAAAATAAAATAACGTACAATATGCAAAATTTTATGATGAATCCGATTCTGTAGACAAAAACAGGAGTTACAATTTAAAAAATCCAACTTCTTGGCCATAATTTTTTTAGGACACTTTGTACACATTAAAATTTTTATTTTTTTATTGTGTAAAAATAATGGAAAATATTTTTAAGAATTATTATTTAGATAGATAAGCGCCCCCGACCTCTTTACCTGGCGCCCCTCCACTAATGAAATAACAATTCTTAAAAATATCTTCTATTTGATTTTTATACAGGGTGTCCGCTAATTAATGGTACACTGAAAAACCACAGATTCTTTATGCCAAAATATGAAGATTAAAACACACATACCTATATCCAAATGATTTTAAGTAAGGTACAGGGTGTCAAAGTAAAAAAAACATTTTTAACCTTTTTCGATAACTTTTAATACGTTTTTAATATTTTAATAGAACTTGGTATCTAGAGGTTTTTTGACATAAGCTATTCAGATCTGATATTAATTTTTATGTGTAAACCAGAGGGAGCTGACTACACTATTTAAATTTTTCTAAAACGTCCCAACTTTTTGTGCTACACATATGTGTACCATCTAAGTAAACCAATACACCCCCAATGGTTTCTACATAAAAAAAGGTATACTTTGTAAGAATGGCTCCGAGCAACCGTTTTCAAAATATTTCAATTTTAATGGTTTAGAGTTTAGAGCAACCAAAAAATGCCCTTAAAAACAGCGTATTCATTATAACTACAACTGCCTCATGAGAAACGAATGATTTAATGTATTCTTCCATATACTTTTTGGTTGCACTACACCACTTAAATGCCAATATCTTGAAAACGGTTGCTCGAAGCCATTTTTACAGAGTATTCCTTTTTTGTGTAGACAGCGTAGGGGAGTTTACTGGTTTATTTAGATGTTACATGCAGAGTAGCACAAATAATTTGGCACGTTTTAGAGAAATTTAAATAGTGTAGTTAGCCTTTTCTAGTTTACACATAAAAATTAATATTAGATCTGAATAGATCATGTTAAAAACCCCTAGATACCAAGTTTCACCAAAATATTTAAAAAATATCAAAATAATTGAAAATATTTTTTTTTACTTTTACACCCTGTATCTTTCTTATCATCAACTTTTGGATATAGGTATTTTGGGTTAAATCTTAATATTTTGACATAAGGAATCTGTGGTTTTTCTGTGTACCATTAATTAGGGAACACCCTGTATATTTTTAACACAACACCACAATCGAAGTTCGACAAAGGAATAAAAAACGTTAATGATTAAACAATATTTAAAGAAGTTAAAGAATATAATTAGTTTCCATATCGATAATGATATGTTGGGTACGTTAGAGAAAAAATAATTAGGAAACAATACACTACAAAAAAATTGATATGTTTATCTAAGTACATCTGCCTACGTCTATGAAAAAGTACTATATAAAAAGACTCCTGTTATTATATCTAAATTAACAAGAGAAGCCTTTTTGTGGAAGAACCCTTAAGTCTTCAGGGACTATCGATTTAACTCGACCTGGATGCCCGATGTAAACAACACAAAATAGCAGCAAGAGTGACAGTAAAGAACTGTTTTTTTTTAATTAATTAGACCGATTGACATAGCAAAATACAGGAGAAATAAAAAGATTCATTTTGATACTTTTATATTAGTATAAGAAAAGCAACATAGAAAATTAATTGGAATCTCAATTTGAATGTATCTGGGAAAAAATAATAATAATGAAAGAAATCATGCCCTTAAAATGTGTCAATTGTTTTTTTTTAATATGCTCTTTTCTGGTTTGAAATAAATATTGTAATAGATGGTATTTATTTGGGTACGTGTACCCAAATAAATACCATCTATTAATCTATTAAATGAATCCGCCAAACTACAGAACATATCTTCAATAAATATTGTAATTTTTATTATTAACCAGAGTAGCTTTCCAGTGAAGAAAATTTCTGTGTGTCACGCTCCAGGGTTTGAAGCTCTTGATCTGCTTTAAAAAGTTAGTCACTGGAATGCATCCTTAGACAAGGAAAGAGAGATAACTTTAAGAAATTTTAAAAGTTCGTGTTTTTTAAACTTTCTTGCCTTTTTAATAATATTTTTTTAATATCTAATTTAATTTTAAACGATAAATTTTTAAAAATCCATCCTTAACCATAAAAAACACGTTTGAAGCACAAAAACCAAAAGAGGGGCTGGGGCATGAGGGGCAAGGGGAAAGAAAAACGGAGTAGTTCAGGTGCATAACACTTTCCGTTACTGGAATGCCATAAAGTAGAACGAAATGTTCCTGAGCTACTCGGGAGCGCTCTATATGCATCACTGGAAAGCCACTCAGGTGTCCTCTTAACAGATCTGTTGTTGATAAAAAAACAGCTTTTTTCTTTCTTAGAACAATAATTTAAATTTAAAATTTGTGTGTGGAAAAATCCAGAATCGGCCACAAAAATTTTAAAGCAGAGCAAAACAAAAAAAGGTCACCACCTTAAAAATACATATTAACCGAGTTTATTTGTACTTAAACATATTCTATTGTGCATAAATACCCAAAAGCAAGAAAAAAGGTCTTCCACCTTACAAACGCTGCCGTATTTTCTTTTTCGAGTTAGGAAATATTCTAAATAATATTTGAAATTATCTGTTATCAGCAATTTATTTCCGTTGTAAATATTTGTAAATATTACATTTCAAAAATCCTTTTTAAATCAAAGTTTTACACCTAAAATACAATATTTATAAAGGTAAATCCCGTTGCACTCGTTCTTCAGTAGACATTTCGGTAAGTAAAAAGCTTGATGGATTATTGATTCCAAGATATATGTTTATGTCACGCTATGATTACATCCATGATTTTGTATAATCCAGGGATTTAATTAATTAACTTGTGCTTGTTAAAATATGATTTAAATATTGCAAAATTTAAGTATATTTAAATTTGTAATTAAAAACATAATATTCTTTTTATGGTGCATTGGTATAAATTGTATACCACCATCTAAAAACAACTGGATAACTTAAACTTTTGTGATTTTAAGTTATCTACATTTTTTAAAGTCTAAATGAAGCAGAATTTAATGCAGTTTAAACCTAAATTATTTTTAAAATGAAATAAAGCCCTACAAACAAAAATTCGTTATGTTCTTACAATATATTTTCCTCTGAAAAATCATCATATGTAAAGAACAATACTTTTTAATTTCCCTCATACAGCTTCCCAAAATTATTGAGTAGTTTAAGTAAAGTTTGTCGGACTTATTTTTATCGCAAATAACTTTAGAACCAATGGAGATATCACGATGCAGTTTTTACACAAAACTCTTAGATTTTCCACTGCGCCACAGGGGAGATACTTGGCCTTTGGTTATGACATTCCCTGAACAAAACCAAAACAAAATGGTCTGATATAGGGCAATTCTGTAATTTTAAATAGAACACCATCTTTTCTTTCAAAAATTAACTGCCTGGCAATTGGGAATATTATTTGACAATAAAAATTTGCTACATACAAGGTTAAAGAAAAAAATAAGGCGAAAAAGCTATTATAGGTTATTCGCTATATTAACAAAGCTTTTTAAAAAGGTAATCTAGCCTTACTGCAACTATTATTTAGTAAAAAGTACCGCAACTTTTAAATATCTTTAAAACCACTAAAGCTATATTTGCCAAATTTGGTATCTAAGGTGCTTTGGACATGTGGAATTAAAAAGTGATATCAGCACTGTTGCCAGATGTTCCAGTTTTATGCTACACAATTTTTTTAGTTTTAAAATTGCTTGCCCCATTTATTCTTATCTCATTAAATTGGACGGATCAGTTTTAGTAAGTTTCTAAATTTTGAAAACTCTGTCTCCATTAGTTGTTGTTAGATATGGTACACTACACTTTCAGTAATTTAGGGCCTAAATATCTTTAAAACTCTATAGCTATGTTTACAATTTTAGTATTTTGGGTGTTTCTAGCATGCCTAATTAATCAGTGATATGAGCATTATTGTCAAGTTTTAATATAATTGCGGTGTTGTCATATCTCGGTAACTAGTAATGATTAAATTTTAAAAAATAGAATCTTACCAAAGATGGCATGCTCCTTTTATTGCAATTAAAATAAATTAGGCATTTCATTTAAAATATAAAAATTATTACCAGTAGCGCAGAACTGGAAAATCTGGCAACAATGACAGTATCACTGTTCAATGCTATACTTCTCCAGTAACCCCTGAATATTAAAATTTGTACACGTAGTTTAGATGGTTTTAGAGATATATAAGCGCATCTAAACTTTTACCTAAAATGTGATGTCATATATTAGCAACTGATAAAAATAAAATTTTAAGAATTGATGGACTTTAAAATTAAGCCTGCGCAATTTATTGCAATGAACATAAATGGGACAATCCATTTAAAAAACGAAAAAGATACTTGTAGCACAAAACAGGAAAAACTGGCAACGATGCCGATATCACTATTAAATTATTCATGTCCGATACCTTCCAGATAGGCAATTTGGTAAATGTAGCTTAAGCGGTTTCAATATATTTAAGAGTTGCAGTACTTTTACTAACTTAGTATAGCTTTGTTGACGTTTTGTATGTAACCTTATACCTACATATGTTTTTAATTTTCATTGTCAAATAATACTCTTAGCTACAATGCAGCGACTTTTTTTAAAGATCAATAAATCTGTTATTTGTTTAATTAATGTAGCTTACCTACTTTCCTAGAAATCTTAAATACAATTCAAATTCATTAAACCTTTTTCCTACTTATCCTTAACTCTAACAAACTTTGTTAATTGTTTTTGGGTTGCTCAAATATTAACCTCGTCACTGTGTCATAATGTACTTGTTCTAATGTCTGAAAATGTGTGTCGCCATACACCATCAGGAAAATTTAGCTTATAGAGCGACATTTTTCATGACATTTTTCCCACCTACCTTTGGGTTCTACTTCGTTTTTTTGCATGATTCCCAAAATGTATAGGAATCCCGGAAATAGTTTAAATAGACACACACAAAAAACAAGCACAACATTTTTCTTAATTCTATGATAAAATTCTAAACAATGGACTTCTGGTATGATGATACAAATCAAAACAGTCAAAAGTAAATACTTTTTTCGCACATGGTAGTAAATTTCTCCAACTTTTTTGAGGAGTAAAATATTTCTGCTTTTAAAGAAAAAACTGTTTTTTTTTATCTTTGGACAATCCACGAAGGCTGAAAGCCTAAATACTAACGTACCGTGGGTGTTTGCCAAACAGTTTGCTTCTCTTGATTCTCCTTTTCATTCTTCTCTTCTAAAAGTTGCTTCGGATCCTTATAAAATGTCAAGAGTAACATATTAAGTCAAGCAGATCCAGTACATCCTATTTTTTTTTAATTACCATGATCACCAGGAACAAGTAAAACGTTCTTTAATGTACTCCCAAACTTTTATTTATCCCAACTCACAACCTCTTGAGGATTTGCTATCAGATAGTTTTCCAGAAAGTTAAAATGCGTATACGCCCAACTAGGATTCTCCCTTCTCATTTGTAAAACAATTGTTTTTGTTTCAGATGTTTACAAGGCAATAAAAAATTCATCAAACCACTGGCGTAGATAAGGCGGGGGAAGGGGGTAATTACCTCACCAGGAAGGCTGAAAAATTTGTAAGGATCATTAGAAATATGGTTGTGAAGTAGAGTTTGTAAGTGGAAAGACCTTTTAATTGGCTTATTGGTATTACTTTATGCACAATATGTCATGTTTTAGTACAATGTAAATCAGTAAATAGGATATTTTTTAAAGTGTGGACCTTTCTCTTTGCTCTTTACATTTTTTTGACCAATGTCGATATGGTTATGTTTTGATCTTTATAAAAATCGTGATTCAGATTTGAAAAGACAATTTTACAATACTGCTAATTACTTTAGCTAATAAAAATGGGTATCTAAATCCGAAATGTTAAAAAATTATTACCAAAATTAGCTGATTTTTGGTTTGTGTTCTGGCTGGAAACACACGTTTAAAAATAAGGCATTATTGTCTAACAACCTAAACAAAACAAAGAATTGTTAACAGTTAGCTTTCCGAGTAATTTTATATAAAGCCAGGAAATTTCTGGGATATTTAGAGTTGAACTGCAGATACAACAAAACCGAATTTCTACATTTTTTGTCACTAAAACACTAAACACAAGTTGTAGAATGAATTGATCAATTTTTTGTTGCATTTGTTCAATAAATCACAAAATATATTCAAAAAATGTCATACTAACTAGACAACAGGAAGCAAACTATGACTGAGAAATATAGAAAAATACTACCGCAGAAGAGTTCAAAAATGATAAGGGTGCTAAGTTGCAATTGCAATGTTGCCAAGCCGCTTAATGCGACAATCTAGAAGCAACTCCAGGAAAAATATGTATGTATATTATAAACTAATAATACATGTAGAAAAAATTACATTTAGTTATCTTATTAATAGTTCGTTATATCAGTTATTGTGGATGACGACTCTTCAAGCTTTCATCAAGTAAATGGTGGAATGCCTCAAGGACCAGCACTGTTTCTTGTTCACATCAACTACCTTCTCTTGTCCACAACTAGTTCCATTCATGGCTTTTTTCTAAACCTGATTTGGAAAGCAAATGTAAAGCGATGCAGATATCTCTTTTACGGGACCTTAATTTAATATGGGATTGGGGCGCCAAAAATCTCGTCCATTTTAATGCCCCAAAACACAATTATCAGTAGCGTAGCTAGGCGTAGGCGGTCGCCTACGGCCTCAAGCCTGGGGGCCTCGCGGCAAGGTGAAGGTATGGAATGTGATATAGGAAAAATACCAAAACAAAAGATGCGGATGGTCTTGGAGGCCCGAAATTGTAAATTAGGGGCCCCGCAAAACTTACACGTACTACAGTTTTAGTTTAGCTGTAGAAAAAATGGGGAGAACCTTTTTTCTGCTTCTCAAATTTTTTTCACAAGGATAAAAGGAGCCTTGCAGAAAACTTCGCCTACGCCTGAAAGGCCTCACAAGAAAAGTAAGGACCTTTTTTTTTCGCTTCCCAATATATTTGTCGTCATGATCATTGTCGACCAAAGGGGCCTCGAGGATACTACTTTGCCTACGCCTAATTTTGGCCTCACAACGCCACTGACAATTATCTTCCTTGTCACTAAACAAATGATTTAATACTCATTCTTTACTTATGAGCGGCCAAGTTTTGCAGAGCAGACACCTTTAAGTTTGTGGGCGTCACATTTAAGAATAACCTTAACTGGCATAAACACATTGTATCAATAGCCTTATAGCCTATAGCCACGATAGTTTCAAAACGCTTGGATTTCTCTTTTGAGCCAAAGAGTATGATTCCTCTTCTAATTTATACACTTGGTGTGTGTCCCAAATCCATATCTGGGGCAAGGCGTCTACCTTAACCCTTGGCATTCTTGATTCAATTTAAAGAAGAGCTGTTCGCCTCAATAAAAATAATTACAGAAAGCCTTTCTTTTCTCGCCAATCGTCGGGTTGCGGAAGATTTATTGCTTTTTATAGGTACTTCCATGGCTTCTGCTCTAAAGAATTGTCCGTTATATTTCATCCATTAAATAGGCCCCGAACTTCCCACTTTGTTCACTCTTTATCCCTAGGGATTCTAGACTGGGGAACCTGCTTTTAGCCTTCGTGGGTTGTCCAAAGATAAAATAAAAAGTTCTTACTTAAATTAATCTAAGTCAACGTATTTTGCAAAAAGACAAAAAACAGTCAATACATAACATCAAAAAATTAATATTCCTAACCCTGAATTTAGTAATATTTTCCTTCCAGGTAAATATTTGCCAAACATTAACGTCATTATATTATGGTTCTTACTTTTATTGAGTCTATAAAGATCTAAGAATAACCCATAAGCTAAAATATTTTATAATCTGCATTAGTATACTTCTTGTAATATTGAACTAGCGATAAGATAAGAAATTTAAGTTTAGGTTATTAACAAATAAATATCTCTTTAAGTAATGTTGATTTTTTTTATATACTGGGACAAATTTAATCCTTTAGATAAAACTGCAGTCTTTAACTCCTTACATTTTCTTTGTCTAAAATTAATGACAGTCGATTATATCTTATCATGTATTGAACATTAATCTGTTTATTTTTGATTGGCCAAGGTATCCTAATTTTTCTTTTCCGAAAAATACGTATTTATCTAGTCAAGTGCTGTTTACTGTGTTAAAGAGTATTTTTTGTTGATAAAAAAAGATTAAGTAGTGTGATATGTGATGTCATTTTTCTACCTTTTATTAGTTAAAAATGTTCAATACTTTAACAGAATGTATTACTGTACTTTAATATCTATAAAAACTACCTTTGAACCCACCAAAATTTTATTAACTACAAAATTACTCAATGGCAATAACGAATGGTTTTACATTTATGATTTCAGTATCAAAATAGCGTCAAAAAGTCTGACAAGCTTAATTTTTAATTGAAAAGAATGCGAGTAGTCCGATATCCAAAACACGTCAATTTTGAGCCTTATAGATTTGTGACTGTAACCCTTACCATTTTTGCCACAATGTTAAAAAATTGCATATAGAACATTGTGGAAAACTAGTTCGACAAAAAAGTGACGCGTTCGCCCAGTGCGACATTGTCAAAGTTGACAGGTTGGGTTAAAGCGCCGCTTTTAGGTATACAGGGTGATTCAAAAATCGATCACGAAACTTAAGGGGGTGATTCTACTTGACAAAATAAGGGTAGAGCTTCATATAATTTTTTTCAAAATGTCATTTGTTTTCGATATGGATGGTGGAGGGGAAGATAACTATCTTTTATGGCGGACAAGTTCCAAAACTGGCCATCGGAATGTAGCAAATTGGGATGGCGCCACCGTAGCCAGTGGAGGGATTTTGGTATTTCTTTTCTTTTTTTTGTATCTATCTGTCCTTTTTCATTTTGTATCTTACTCTAATAATTCATGCTCATTGGTTAAAAAATCTCCTCTGGCTACGGTGGCGCCACCTTAAGTTGCTCCTTACGACGGACACTTTTTAAAACATTCAGATGGTTATCCTCCCCTCCACCATCCATAGTTTTCGAGTTACAAACCGTCAAAGTTTAATTTTTGTTTTGATTTTTTCGCCATATTGCATTTATTTTTTAACCAATCCAGTTGATATTTGGCACACAGATCGAGCTTTGCAGATTCTAAAATTTTAAGACAAAAGTACTTTTTTTTAATACCGCCAGAGGCTACTACGTAAAACTTAAAATATATTTACATCGTAACTGTTTTATTTTGACAGATATTGCAAAGCTGGGGCCGCCATTTTATACACAATTAAAAACTTAAAAATAAGGTAGCATCTGGCGGTATTTAAAAAAGTACATTTGTCTTAAAATTTTAAAATCTGCAGAGCTCGATTTGTGTGCCAAATATCAACTGGATTGGTTAAAAATAAATGCAATAAGGCGAAAAAAACCAAAATAAAAATTGAAGTTTGACGGCTTGTAACTCGAAAACGAATGAGATTTTGAAAAAATATATATGAAGCTCTACCCTTATTTTGTTAAATAGAATCACTCCCTTAAGTTTCGTGATCGATTTTTGAATCACCCTGTATATGGCGGTATGGATTTTCGTAGTAAACTTGTCAAAAGGAACTCCCTTAATAGATTTTAGTATTTAATTAGATTTAAGTATATTTCACTGCTGGCCCAGGCACTAGTATATTTAATTCACAGGTCTATTAAATTAGTTACACACAATTTTAAAAAATGTTATGCACATTTAATAAATTTTCACAAACCTCATTTAATTCCATGTGCCATGAACATTTACGAATCTAATATTAATTATCGGCGTGGTAATTTCATATCGCTAATATTTATTTCTACGGGAACAAATATAATCCTTTTAATTTTTTTTTAATCGAAATAAATTTCTTAAGGCTTGTTTAATATTTCAGTGTTGTAACTTTTATCTTAAAGAAAATAATGATATGATAATTTGTCTGCCATATACTAAATACTATAGAATTAGATAGCAATATGAGCATGCGGAGAAACGTTGCGTTGTTGTAAATTTATTTTTTTGAAAACAGTACATCAAATAAAAAATAGTAAAAAAATCCAATTTGTCACAAATTTACAAACATTTTTATTTTAGAAAATTGCAGTGGCGTACTTTTTTAATATTCGCATTGTCGTTCGTGAGAGAACACAAGTCCAGATTTGTTTCAAAAAACGTTCTTTAATGCTTAGAAGCCGACATCCGAAATTTCTTATAAATATCTAAGTTGGTATAAAAGTTATTATTAAACCATGTATTTGTTAAAAATTTTACAACCTCCAGTTTCTGAAGCAGGACATTAGGACATGTTATATTTATATGATGTTTTATCTTCTTTTTTGTTGAAGAGCACTCCTTAAAGCTTGTCCGTGGAGTTTCTGGAAACTATTTAATGTTAAATGTAAAACACCCAAAGAAATTTGTTTTTTACTTTTAAAATTTTTAAAAAGACTATGTTTACTGCTTTTAAAACATGTGTGTTTGCATTTTAAACTGAGTGATAATTTAGTTGACAGTCCATACATCAGAATATCGAATTTAACGAAGTTAATATTTTAAGAGTACTATCTAGAAATTCTTAGTACTATACATAAGTATATGCTTTATAGGAAATTTGTGAACATACAGATTATATTGTAATAAATAAAAAAACTAACGGGTTAACCTTATAGATAAAGTCATTTTAGACATTTTACAGCTAAATATCCTGTTGCACAAGAACGAATAGCTAGCAAATATTTACATTGCAAAAATTGTTGTCTTATCATTGAAAGGTTGTGATTACTAACTAAACAATGACAAATTTTCTAACAACGTAAGAAGTTGATAAAATAATTGCTATGTAAGACACAACGTCATCAAGGTATTTTTTAATTGTCTGTAATTCCATTTTTGCATTGTACAAATTATTTTTATTTTTACCTTTAAAAATTGTGAAATATTTAGTTTCTTCATATTTAAATTTAAAAAAACTAAATATTTTAAAGAATCCAAAAATTTGAACACAAACTGGCAATATAAAACAATACATTGTTTGTATTGATCCTTAAAAAAAATATATTTTATGGGCAATTTATTTAGTATGGGGTTAAAAAGTTTTACCCAGTACATGGTTCTTAAGTTTATCGTAAAACACTAGTGTAATCCTTTAGAAAAGTAAATTTATTTATTTTTGATTTTTTATGTAATTTTACCTAGAAAATAACAAAAAGAGAATAAGTGTGATCACAAATACTTTTTGAATTAGATTCTCCAAAATGCAATGCTTATCATACCGTACTGCCTCAAAAGAAGCTATTTCAGCTTGAAGTGAGTACAAGAATCATAGTAGCTAATTTTTAAGAAAAAAGGCTTATCTATTTACAACAATAAAATTAATAATTTTATCCTTAATTGGGTTTTCTAAAAACAACATTTTTATCATTTGTTGTAGTTGTGACTCGATAAGAATTCATCTGATAATCCTTTTTACCTATTTATGACCCTCTAGTTTTAAGATTGGGTAAAAAGGTAATTTTGCCATGCCAAGACCAATAAGATTTTTAAGTGAAAGTTAAAACAATTTCTTCGAACGTAATATAAGTAGGTATTTGTATTTTTTTAATAACTAAGGTTACCCCTAAAATTTTTAAGGTCTTTTGCAAATTTTGTTTTTGAAAATACTTAATACATTTAAACGTTAGAAACTCTACTTTTTATTGAACATATATTTTAGCAAACTGAGTAACTCATTAACAATAATTTATGATAAGAATCTAAACAATTAGAGAGGGAAAAGCAATTTTATTGTTCTTGTTAAATGTGTCTAATAAATAACATGAGTATAAGGCGCATCAAAAACACACGATCAATAATATTGAATAAATATATCCTTATTATGATGTCAGGAAAATACTCTTCAGAATCATTTTGTCTTTCAAGACACACACAAACACACGACACACTCTTTTATGCCAAGCCAATATAATATACCTATCAATTTTAGGCGTTCAACCAATTGCTGTATTCCTTTTATGCTCCAGAACCACCCAGAACGACACCATAAGTGTACCTTTTACAATTTTTTGACATCTTTTCATGTTGTAGAACCGTTCTTAACATTGTTGACAGTTCAGAGAACTGTTCAGAACGGTTCTACGAGGTTAAAGGAATATACTAAATTATGCGCTAATAATTAGTGACAACTTTGACGTATAATACATGAATTAAATGTCAACATAACCAACCGATTGGTAAATACCGTTATATAATTGGTTCATTGCCTAAAATTGAGAATAGAGATAGTTTAAATTTTCGAGGATTTATTTACAGCGTGTCTTCGGAAGTTCTTACCAAAACTTTTATAATATTAACTGTACAAAAAATTGCCTCGCACAAAAGTTTTAGCTGGTGGGAAAATAAATTTTGACAACATTTGTATGTTTAATGTACATGGTGTCCGGATTTTGTTGTAATTGCAGGGTATCTTGGTTATTATTAGAGATAGAGACTTGCGGTTTTCGCGAAGCGTTGCTACTTTTTCATAAAACGAAAAACGACCCTAAAAGATTTTTTATGGCCCTTTTGGTTTTGATATACAGGGCAAAATTCATTCTTTACCATTTTTGGACTCCCCTCGTACTTTAGTTCTCTTTAACTAACAACAAAAGTAAAAACGTATATTACTTAGTACATATTTTTACGTAGAATATAGTAGCGTGGTTGGACTTTTTTAAGTATTTTTTTCCCATATATTTATATTTAATAAATTATAAAGAATAAGATCTTTTCAAAAAATTGTAATACCTAATAGTTATTTTATATTTTTCAACGCTATACTGATATTTTTAATTTTAAATTTAAAGTTCGAATGGTGGGCTATGATATAGACTTGATAACGAAAGAATACAGCCCCAAGTTTATAATTTATTTAAATTTTACTGCAAAATCCAAGTGTTAATTATTTTATCTCATCCAGCAGCCCTATTCACATCTAAGTTTCTTAAGTTGTTCACTTGTTAATTAATTAAAAATATTGCACAATAATATTGCTAGTTGTTCCCAAACAGTGCAATATAATTCACCATTCATGATTTTATCTGGCTTTATAGGGGGTGAAGGTAGAATATTTCTTTACTTTGAACCAATAATTAACAATTCCAACTTCTTATATTTCTATTAAAAAAATATTTTTGTCTTGTATTTTTATTTAACAAATGCCATTGTTTCAATCTAGATCCCAGAAGTTAAGCCTTTGATTTGGAGAGTTCTAACTGCTAAACAAGATCATTTTAATCAAACTGAGTCAGAAAATAAAATATTGTTGTTGAGCTAGTGGTAGGAGAAAATGAATTGGGGTAGTTATTTAGTGGGTGCTTTTGATTTTGTAAAAACACCCTAGGTTGGTTAATTTATCTCTCTTTCCACTAATTTAAACCGTTTTTGTGTCTTCAAGTACGATCTGTAAAGAATAAAGTAATATTTATGTAAGAACGTCACTCAAAAATCCATTTTAGCATTTTTTTTAGTTTTTACACAAAATTGTGACGTGATAGCAAAAAACTAATAGCAGATGTTAATTAGAATCCTTAATGCTTCATGTTTTGAAGAAGAATTTCGTTGCAGGCCAGTGTAATTTAGAAGCAGCACCTTTTCAAAACCACCCTATATATCCAACATACAAATATTTTTGTGGAAATGTATTTTCATTAAGCAGAACTAATTAGGAAAAGGCACATTTTTTTAAATTCTTAATTCTTTTTCATTTGGAAATAACTACCAAAGACAGTCTGTATACCTTAGCTGGTAATAAATATTTTTTTAATTTCGTTTAATTTTCTATTTAATGTGATTAATTTAAAAGGACATTTTATTGATTAAACCATTTCGGGTAAAACATAATGTTGTTAGCCCCATATTTTTTCTTTTTTGGTTTATCGTAGAAACTATTAAATAATTTCCAGCATAATTAAAGCTATCAACCCCAATTAAAACGTTCCACCCAGTATAATTCTACAATTTGAACATTTATTAAAAATCCTGAAGCACGTCAATTTTTATTTTAAGGGAGAAATATTTTTGTGTCAAAAATGACTTGCCCACACTTATCAAACATTGGTCAATAATTAAAAAACAATAATATTTAGAAAAATTCTGACTATTTCACAACATTCTACATAAAAAGTTATGTTAGAATCATTTTTCCCTTTTTAATGAGGTGTCAACTAAAATACAAGGAGTATCTGAAAGGGCAATATTAATAATATCATCATGTATCTTAAAAACTTAGAGGGCTATGTTAGCTTTGTTTATTACATCTGCCGTTTCACAGAAATGTGTAGTCCCAGGGCCGATAATGAAATAAATCCATGATAAAAACACATATAAAACCTTTTTAGGGGGTTTCTTTTGACGAGCCTACCACGAATATTCATACCGCCATATATGGCAGCGCCGCTTTAATCCAGCCTGTCAATGTCAAATGTTTAGGGTCGGACTGGGGGGACAGTCACAAAACAAATTGGGAACCTTACACACTACACTACATCACACACTTTGAAAGTAGCCTTCCCTAATAAACCTGCATTTAAGTACCAACACATGGGTTAATGTTAAACTATAAGTTTTGTGCTTTTTTTACTTCAACCAGAGGTTTTTGGGTTTGTAAGGTATCTTTACGTTTCCGATTTTCTACAAGTTCACTCTTTGCAAAAAGCATTTGGCTAAAATATACCTAATGCAATAATGCATGCTCTAAAATAAACGATCCTTTCAACTACGTACAGGACAAAATATTTTTATCTTCATGAACGATGAAGAAGCAAAAGGAAATGAAACATATATAGACCATTTTAGTAGGCTATACGTGTCCTAACCGTAACAGAAATAGGAATGAGATGATTAACAGCAAAAAGTATGCGCTAGTCGAACGTGGTTGATAATTATTTCTTTTTGTACGTAGCCAGAAGGTCATGTCATCTATTTGATTATTGTTAATCAGTAAAAATATTTTATCTACTATTATTTTGTGCTGAAATTTTGTATGTAAAGTAATTAATATGAGGTGTAACCTATTTTGGGAATAATAGTCATAGAAACAATCGTAATATTTTTTGTTATCTACCTAACGATTCTCTTTTCAGAAAACGGAATAATTTAAAGAGATATTTACCGACGCACCTTTTCATATTACTTCAAAGCGTTTTTTACTAGATATAAAATTGGTTGTATCTTAGATATTTGTTCCTAAATAAAACTATAAAATGTTACTCCCATGTGTAGTGATAGTGAAAAATATTCAATACTTAATTACACAGCCATACAAAAAAAGTTGCTGCTCCGAAAGAGAGACCATGGTATCTATATTTTTGGGATCGCTGAATCCGAATCTCGGGTCGGTTTAACCCCATCAGGTTAGGGTCAAGGTCATTTCAAGATCAAATCACCAAACTTCATCGAAAAATGGACCACAGTCGTGGTTTCTTTATGTTTTCGGGGTTACTGAATCCGAATCCGTGGTCAAATTGACCCCATCAGGTTAGACCAAGGTCAAATCATCAAAAGTTATTAAAAATAGACCACAATCATGATATATTAAGGTATTTATGTGATTACCTCTTTTTTTTTTTTTTGATCTTTAACTTTTGGCGGAAAAGTTTTTTTGGTAACTTAGGATTTCCCCGGGAATATTTAACTCCACCCCGGAAAAACATTTCATTCTGCACATACTTTTATGTGCAATATCGTTACACTAACAGCTAACAGTTTTAGCTAGATGGTTTTGATGTCAAATATCATTGTATGTTAGTTGCGTATCAAGACGAATCAATTGGGTTTCTCTCAAAATATTTTTTTTGATTTGTGCCACTATCTTTTTAGTTAGTGATATGTTTAAAATATTTTAAATGCATAATAGGAGATAACCAAAACTTTCACAGATTCAAGTTCAGGACATAAAAATACAAGAGAGAATGTATATCGCATGTCTGGGTCACTACTTTATTCTTCATAAAAATATATCGCTAAAAATATTTAAAAATACGAAGAGATTACATGGTGGTTAAAATTTACCCAAAACGTTAAAGTAAAGAATAAGAAAAGAAGGAAACAACAAAAAAGATTATCAAAACAACATCACTATAAGGATTTTGTTAAATTTCTGGCTTCTGAACACGAATCAGAACTCCGTTTAGCTCCATCTTTATGTCCAACACTTTGTTCTTATTGGTAAAATGTGGCGTCAAATTTTAAATGTATTATAGTAACTGAAGAGTTACCCCGATCCTTTAACTATTTCTTTAAAATTAAATAATAAAAAATAATAGGTAACCGTGTATATGCCTAATAAATTAGCACGTAGTTGAGTAATACCTCGCATATAAAAAATAAATGAAGTCAAAGCTGCCCTAAAAAAAAGTTTAGAATAAATGTAGTGTAGGTTAGAGATTGTAGTTATTTCTATAACGTCAGTGGAGAAACTTCCGGGTGGTCTAAAGGGCATGTACCAACGTTTTAGCATCCTGCATCTGGAAAGCAATGCATTTCCGGATCCAGATTTATATAAACTTTTCATTGCACTTTTGATGCAGAATCTGCCCTTATAGACCAGGGTCGATAATTTTTGAAACGAAAAAAATATAGTATGATAAAACCTATTGTAAAAGGTAAAAAATATAACGAAATCTAAAGGAAAAATAAATTTTGGGCGATCTTCGGTCGGAAAGGGGAAAATGGGGGATTTCCCAAATTTTTGGCCAAACTACAAGTCTTATAGGAAAAGTTAAATGCTAATGTTTTAGACTAAAAAAGATCTACAATTTTTGTATTTACACTTTACTTTATATTCAAATAACAACTTTTGGTTTTTTATTTTTATCTTTCTCAAAAAAATATTTTTTCACAAAATTTGGTGAAACCCCTTTATTTGTCCCAAATATACTGAAATTTTTACATTTATTTTTACACATTATTTTGACTTATTATTAAAAAAGTATCCTTATTTTCGATCGAAAATTTACGTGTCAAAATATCGGCATTTAAAAAATCAAAAAGCTTTTTGTTCTTTAAAATCTCTACTTTCTGATGCTGTAATAGCTATTTATGTATCAAGGGCGTTACTAGGACTATAATGCCCTGAAGGTCGAAATAGCCCGAGGACCTCTGGCCCGAGGGCTAGATTTCGACCTGATGGGCATTATAGTCCAGTAAAGCCCGTGGTGCATACAATGCTTTATGTTTTACCCAAAAAAATTTTTCAATGACTAATTACATTATTTATTCGCAATATAAAAATAAGTTGCACTACTGTACCTGTATACGTAAGTAGATACTGACTGGTGTTAAGTTTGACTTTGATGTTTCTATCAGTTAGTCAGTTGGCATTTTTTATTTAACGATTTGCTGAAAATGGAAGAAATTCCACAAAATATAAGAGAAAACGCCATAAAAGCGACCGAAAATCTTTTGCCAGTTAAATCAAGGCAACAGTATGATCGGGAGTATGGCATATTTGGTATTTGGAAAGATGCAAACGCAATTCTTCAAATAACCGAAACCGTTTTAATGGCATATTTTCAGGAACTGGTAAGTTATTGATTTTATTTTAATACATATGTTTGTATAAACTTGATCTTTATTGTGAGAGAAATAAAATTGGATAAGCAATAAAATTTCCATATTAGCGCATTAAGGCATTATAAGCGGGCATTATCATAATGCCCGCTTATAATGCCCTAGGTGTGATAGCAGGTATTATTGCTACCATATTATATTCCGTTTCTAAGGTATTACAGATCAATAATAGATGGGTAAAACATAAAAAAATTACCGTATCACGGTAAATTTTCTTACAAAATAAATTCCCTTACGACTAGTATTATATCGGAAATCGGGAAAAACCAATTTTACCCTTAAAAACTCACCTCCTTCCACTTTCCGACCTGAGACCGCCTGTAATTAATTTTTCATTTTATTTTTGCTATTTTTTCTACATTTTTCGAAAAAGCCACAAAAATACCTTTTTTATTTTTCAAACTAACGTAAGAAATAAAAACAAACAGCCAATTTTTTGAGTGTTTATTTCAGGTTTTAAAACCCTTCTTAATTTTCTTGTGCAATTAGTGGTTCCTAAGATATTGATGGTCAAAGACAAAAGGTCCTTTTTTGTTTAAAGTTTAAAAGCTCAGCGAGACGTGGTCGTATCGAACTTTAAAAAAAAATATAGCTGAATGAATAATTTATCCGATCCATATAGTGATTAAGTTGGAAGTTTATAGACCAAAAAGAAAAAAAGGACCGAAAAAAACTTTCGATATTCATTAGGATTGCGCGGTATACGTAGCTTAAAAAATTTTGACCGGAGGATGATAAAACTAGAAACTTCAAGCTTGAAAATTTAAAATTTAAAGAAATACAAAAACGTAAAAAAGTTTTTTTTTGTATCCTTAATTTTTCCATTAGTGTATATCGGAATTGAATAGTTAATATCTTAATAATTATCATCTTTGTCAATTTTTGCGCTTTTAATTTATGTTTCCTTGCCTGTAAAAATATATTCGATATGGTAAATGTTCTAAAAATGTAATAAATAACTTTTAATAATTCATTATTTATACAGGGTGTATCAAAAGGTCGGTACAAAATGCTACAAGAGACTCCTTTGACCAAAATATAAGGAACTAACGCAATTTAGCTAACTTGAAAATTTAATCGTTTGTGAGATACAGGGTGTCAAAGTTTTTATTTTATTTTAGTTATTTTTAAATGTTTTATTTAATAAAAGTTTTTTTTGCAAAATTTGGTATAAGGTAGTTTTTTAACGTAAAAATCGAAATCTACTCATATTTTTGCTATTACATATAGAGGGAGCCATCTGCAGTCCTTTGCTGTTGTTTAAAGTGTCATTTTTACGTAGAATGTAATAAAAACACAAATTTTACTTTGTTATTTTGTCACATATTTTATATTGCTTTTTGCGTTACTGCAGTTTCGACATACTATGTCATTTTCAAACGACTTTTTAAAAGTGAATGAATTACAAAAAAGTGCATAAATTTATACCTTATAACGTAAATTTAACATCTGGTTTATCCTTTACTATTGTTACAAGTATACTGCTATAATAAACTTTTACAGTTAGTCGAAAATATTAAATAACTGGGAATTTTTTATGTCTGTTTGCAGATTAAGAAGATTTACATTACTATTTTTATTGTGTTTATAGATTTCTATGTTCTCTAATATATCTAATTTTTTACTTTTTGTTCTAAGTGTAAAATTTTTATACTATCTATATTAGGGAAAGAATGACCAGAGTCTAGAAAATGGTTTGAAAAATTTGAATTTCTTTTGCCTAATCTAAATGATGCGTAGTGTTCTTTAAATCTTTTTCGAAGCTTCGGCCTGTTTGTCCTATGTAGCAACTATTGCACTCTGAACATTCTAGCTTATAAACTCCAGATTTTTATGTTTATTAATCTTGTCTTTTACGTTAAAAAGGTGGTTGGATAATTTTTGCGATGGTTTAAATGCTATTTTCATATTATTTTTACTTAAAATATTTGCTATTTTGTCAGATATAGGTCCAAAATATGTAAGGGTTGTGTATTTTTGTCCGAGTTGGATGCATCCAAAAAGATTTAAAGAACACTACGCATCATTTAGATTAGGCAAAAGAAATTCAAATTTTTCAAACCATTTTCTAGACTCTGGTCATTCTTTCCCTAATATAGATAGTATAAAAATTTTACACTTAGAACAAAAAAGTAAAAAATTAGATATATTAGAGAACATAGAAATCTATAAACACAATAAAAATAGTAATGTAAATCTTCTTAATCTGCAAACAGACATAAAAAATTCCCAGTTATTTAATATTTTCGACTAACTGTAAAAGTTTATTATAGCAGTATACTTGTAACAATAGAGATGGGACCTAACAATTGTAAAGGATAAACCAGATGTTAAATTTACGTTATAAGGTATAAATTTATGCACTTTTTTGTAATTCATTCACTTTTAAAAAGTCGTTTGAAAATGACATAGTATGTCGAAACTGCAGTAACGCAAAAAGCAATATAAAATATGTGACAAAATAACAAAGTAAAATTTGTGTTTTTATTACATTCTACGTAAAAATGTATTGTCACAAAGTAACGGACTACTCAATAGATTCTTTAAAGTGTCATTACTTTTTATCTCGGTATATCATGATTTTAATAGGTAATTTTTATTCTTCCACATTTTTTGCACAAAAATGTACACCTTATAAATATTGCTACGAGCAACCGTTTCTGAAATATTTTAGATTAAACGTTTAATTTCACATAAAAAGATTTAGGCCAGGTAGGTTTCTTTAAAAGGGCTGTACAAATTAGTAAAGCAATAGTCTTACGGCAAAATACAACGATTTAAGCCAATTTACCTTTGTTGAACAGTGGATCGTTTGCGAGATACAGGGTGCCAAACTAAAAAAAAAAATACATGGAAAATTTGACACCCTGTATCTTGATGACCAGAAACATTTTGACTAAGGTAAATTGCATTAGATCGTTTTATTTTGGACACTACCGGGTGTTCTAGATAAAGCCTAAAGAAATGCAATGAGAAAATTTTGTATGGAATAAAATGTTTAATTTGCAATCTTTGAAAAAGGCTTGCTCGTAGCGATATTTAATAGATAAACATTTTTTGTGCAAAAAGTGTGGGTGAATAAAAATTCTCTACTAAAGTAAAAATATACCGATGCAAAAAAAGTTATAACACTTTAAGCCTAAGCAAAGGACTGGGGTTGGCTTTCTCTACATTTTACGACAAAAATGACCACATTTCGATTTCCCACTCTAAAAACCATTTAGTACTGAATTTTGTAGAAAAGTTCTTATTATAAATAATACATTAAGAAATAACTAAAATAAAAAGAAAACTTTGACATCTGCAAACTTTTCGACTAAAGTAACAATTTAACGCAATAACCGTTGTATTTTGGTCCAAGAAATTTGTGAAAGCATTTTTTACAGACATTTTAGTGACACCCTGTATATTATTATTAATATTTTGTAATAAAAATATCAAAGTTATGACTGTTGTGATATACTCGTGGGTACAATAAAGCGTTTGATTTACACATTAAAGCCACATTCACAAGTAATTCTGAAATTTAAAATTGACATTTATACAATTGGTACACTTCACTTATCAAATTAGGATTTGAAAAGTGAAGTCAAACCAATTGTTTAAATGTCAATTTGAAATTTCAGAATTTGTTGTAAATTTAGGTGAAGTACAATAAGAAGGTGCCAAAAACCCTGATTAACATAAATTTAGTATGACCACAAGAAAAATTCTGTAGCAACTCCAGGTTGGAACAATATTGCATTTAAATTACTAGTACTTACAAACAATAATTCTTAGTTCTTAGTAAAGGATCGGAAGACATGTGTTAAACAATTGGATGACCTTCTAATGACCATATCCGCACATTCATTATTAAAAATGGTATGCATAACATCCAAACACGGAATAACTTCGCATTTGCTGTCATGTATCTTCATATAATAAATAGTTATGAACACGTGCTCAAGCATAAAGAATATTTATCATTTTAGAAAATATCTATCACGTATGGGAATAGTATATGTATATTTTTTTACACCATCAGAAAGTAGAAATTTCAACACACAAATGACCACCGACTTTTTAAAAATGCCGATACTTTGACACGTGAATTTTGGATTAAAAATAAGGGTACTTTTTCGATATTACGTCAAAATAATGAGAAAAAATAAATATTTTAAACCAAGAAAACTACAGTGTACCTATTTGGGACATGCAAAGGTACATTTTCGTCAAATTTTGTGTAAAATATTTATTTTTTGTAAAGATTTAAGTAAAAACCAAAATACTTGGGTATTTCAATTTTTCACATATATTTTATGGATATGAAAGAAAAAGTCCATAGGACTTGTAATTTTTCCGGAAATCGAGAAAACCTTATTTTATACTTATACCCCCTCTCTCTCCTGCCGACCTTAAATCACGCGTAATTTATTATTCCTTTAATTTTTGTTTTATTTTTCTAATCTTTTCAATGGGTTTCATCCTACTATAATGTTTTTTTATTTTACCTCTTTTCAAGGCTTTAGCACTGGTCTATAATGTCCTCCCCTTTTAGTTTTTGAACGGATTAATTTATAATATTAAAAGCTACCTTGGGAAAAAATTTGAAGTGGAAAGGTAGGTTTTTGTGGAATACCATTTTAATGCTCCTAATGAGTACTTTATAACTATATTATAAAATAGTTTTTATCCGGTTAACAGATGAGTACTGGCCGCTTCGTATTCGCATGTTAGTCTATTATTCTTTCTCTTTTATTACAACAAATAAAAGCTAACCATTTATTAATAATAAAAAATGTGATTCTAATTATATTAAAATTATTCACGTAATAAATATTATAATAATTAACAACGTAGTATTAGCGAGAAGAACCTGCAAAAGCGTTAACAAGAAGAGATGCAGCAAGAACAATAACAAATGCATAAATGAATGCTAATTTTAAAATTCAAGGTCGTTACTTCAGACGAAGATACCTAGATACCTACTTATAACCATTTAATCATTCAAACGTGAAAAATGCTAAGGTGATAATTAAACCATATATAAAGTACATGTCCTTAGAGTTGACTTAATAGGAAAAACAAATTGTCGTCTTCAGGTTCTTTATTCGTTGTTGTTCTTTTATTATTCACAAGACAAATTATTAGTTATACTTATAAAAATGATAGTAATGACTGTGCCGCATTTAGACGACAAAATTATTTCTTGTCACTTGGGCACTTAAAAGGTCATATGATTTAGGAAATTTTTAGAAAATAATTAAGTTTACAGTTCTCATAAAAAGTAATATTTTACTATCTCATCTTAAACTGTATTTGTGTAAATAATATTTATAAAAATGCGTGAAAATGCTTATTATAAAGCTAAGTTCATAAACTTGCTAAGTGTGAAATATGTTCTGACTGGTAAATTTCTAACGACTTCCACATGTTTCGTTAGAAATTGGCCAGTCAGAACAAATTCCGCAAATCGCATTTTGCAACTAGCTTTAAAATATCAAGACGAAGCGAATTTCATCAGTACTTTCCATCAAAGACAATGGTAGTACCAAAAATTAATAATAGTTTACCTACCATGGGCATAGCCAGGTACCGGCAGGGGGTAAGATATGATAAAAACAGGTATTCTAATCCTCTGATGCATCATGGGTAATGTGTCAAACGTTCGCCCCACCACGAATGTGTCAGACACGCTTGCCAAGCGAATGCATGCGAACTCCTCCAAAAATAGAAATTATTTTTCAACAATAGATGAATAACTATACCTACAATAATATTAAATAAAAATTATCAAGTAAAAATCTTGAACTAATTGTGTCCTCAATTTCTCCGGTTCAATTCTATTATATTTTTTTCTTGGTTTTGGTCCCTTCAGGTCCAATCCACCACTCTCCCCCATCCGATCTATTCTTTCCAGGGCTTCGTTGGCGGAAAAACTAGATAATCGAACTCGTAGCTCCCAGAAATTCCAAAAAGAAAACAAAAATAATTATACAACCGATGCAATGCATAAATTGTCGGCTGTCAAACCAACCCTGCTACTGGTGTATAACCTTCACTTTCACTACTTACAGCTCCAATGTCACGCCCATCTATTTCTCGCCATTTGAGAAATACCTCGTGTTCACCACCAAACAGGATACCATCAGCTTATAGGAATCTTCGCTCACAGCTCTTAGATCCAGAAGAAAAATGCCGTCAATTTAGCGTGAATCTTTCCTTGATCCCCGAAGGTAAAAACGTCCTTACGGCACCTCTAACCGCCACCCCGGGAAGAAGTCCAATTTCTCCGGTTAAACAGGTTTTCACCAAGCGCGGTTTATTATATACCTCTGTTTTTATAACAGTATAATAATATGGCATATTATGGTCCCGTGGCATCGGCGTCGCGTCGTCATTTTTTACATGCGTACCGATCACTTACGGTGTGTCCTAAGTCTGAGTCCCTGTCAATGCACATTTTTTTTCATTATTAATTTTTAATTTTTAAAGATTATGTGTTTTATCAACACTTTTATTTAGTTTTGTTATAATTTTTACTAAACATAATACTTTTAGCTATTGTTCTCATGGGACAAAGGACAACTGACATAACTAATTACTATTATTTTATTTAGGGCATTGAATTGTTGCTTAATATACTAAATTTTATTACTTTAATAATAAAAATAAATTATCGGTTTACACTTAAATTTCTTAAGCCGCGTCCAACAATTTGCCAAACATTCGTCCAAACTAACCAACTTGTTTGGGCGCTCCTTTGACGCCAAAAACTGACAAGCTCTGAATCACCAGCGAATCATTCGCCAAGCCCTTGAAACGACGCACAGTGCGTGGATATGTGGACAAAAATGTCTGCATTTTTACTCATAGATATTCAGATAATAACAAGACAACTCGTTTTTTTTTTTTTGCTTCGCCAATATAGAAATATTCAGCTTTATATGTGGTCCTTTTTATAATGTAGAAAAGTGCCTTGCCATTTTTCTTCTCAAGTTCAAAGGTTAACTACAATTAGTATAAGAAAAACTGTAAAGTTTATATTTTAGAAAAAAATAATATTTTTATATGTACGATTTTTTAATTACATCTATTTAAAATCTGTATTGTAACAGGCTTAAAAGCAAACAAAGTTTAAGAATTGATATGGATTTTTAAAAATACATCGAATACCATATTTCTATTTTTGGGGTCATTTTACTTGTGGACCTGTGCGCAAATATTTTTTGTATTAAGCTGCAACTATCTGCAACTTTTTATGAAATTTAATTTTTAGTTACGAAAATCCCGAAAACCCAAGAAACAAATCAAAAGTTTAAAAACCACTTAATTTACCAAAATTTGGTAGTTTGAATCTTATTATTATTTAACTTGGTATTTGTTAATCTTGTTACGTAAAAAGCAAGTTTTTATAGGTTAAAACTCGTCAATCCTCAGTTTATTATATTAAAAATTGACTATTTTAGAACAATCTTTGTTCAAAAAATAAATAAATAATAATAATCATGTGGATACTTAATGTGTACCACAACCCTCATATATTGTTAAAAAAATAATTGTTATTACTGAAGGAGTTCGCATAAAAATACTTTATTTGCCGATAGTGTGACTGACGCACTCGTGGTGGGGCAACCGCTTGACACATTACCCATGATGCGTCACAGGATAAGAATACCTGTATTTTATCATATCTTAGCAGAGCAGCCATGTACAAAATTATTAAATATTTTGTAAATGTTAAATTTATACGTGGAATTAAGGACTCCACAACGATAAATACATTAAAAATGTACAGGGTGTTTCCTAGTTGCGGTAAAAAATAAAAGAAATATAAGCACATTTTATGAAAAAAAGTTCATATCATCGTGGGTTCGAAAATGCATTGATTTCAAGATATAGGATGTTAAACCTCAAAAACAAAAATCGTATTTTTATTAATATCTTAATTATCCCTTTACCAATTTTAATACAAAGTGATAGTGTTGTAGTATAAAAGGGCTAATTTAGCCAGTGGTCTCTCGAGCGGTACTTATACAAATATTTCTCACAAAATTGTATGGCACTCACATTAGTGTATTTTGTATCTTTTATTTAAATTGGCCTAATATTATTAAAGATTTTAAACCACCCAAGACATCTAGTACAAACCACCCAAGAAACAGAGTACAAATTTTAGAAACACTTTATTAAGTATTTTTATTTGGATGTTATTATTGTTTAGTTCTCTAATTGTTGGTATTTCTACCTACATAGTTTTAAGAAAATATTAATTTTTCCCATGTTTTGTGTGCCTCACTGGGTGACACTAGAGATGCCAGTGGACTTAATATATTTAATTAAATTAAGGCTACATAAGCCCCTCACTGCTGTATATATAACACTGCCAAAGTTTATAAAAGTCGATTAACAAGTAATTTATATATTATTAACAGTCTCCCACCCTGTATCTTGGAAACAATGCATTTCCGGACCTATGTTTATAAATAGGTACACATTTTTTTATAAAATTAGCTCGAAAATTCGCGCGTATTTTTTTTACCGCAATTAGGAAACTCTCTGTGTAACAAATATACAGTGTGTACACGGATTGACTTAACTATCCCTATAATTTTTTTAAAATTTTTATTATTTCTACAAAAAGTTATTCTTCATAAAAATGTTTGCTTCCTTTGAAATGCTTAAAATTATACTAAAAATCGCCGTAGGACATACAGGGTTTAAAATCGCTAAAATATTGCTTTGAAAAATAACGAGAATTAAAAAAACAATTTTTTGAAACAACTTAATTAAAAAGCATAAAGAAGTTATCAAAAGTGTTTATTTTTTTTCCATTGTTTATGGTTTTTAATAAAAATAAAGGTTATTGTGAAAAAAACCTTTAAACAAATATTTTTTACAATCCAATGAAAAAAAAGTTATTTTTAGAATAAAAGCGATAAAAAATCGCCTTATAATAAACAGAGCAATTTAAAATTAGGAAAATAGCAGTCATTTTGGGTTTCCAATGCACATGTGTGTCAAACATCGGCATACCAAGTTATAAACCACTTTTAGAAACACCCGGTATATTATTAGTTTTTACTGCTGGCCCCCTCCCTTAACAAAACCCTGGCTACGCCCATGTTACCAACTCTTTGGTAGTACTGTCTTTGTTTGCATTCAGACAAAACTATATTTTTAAGAAAAATACAAAGTACTAACTATTTTTTAAAGTAATATCACCAAATAACATTTAATTATGGCGTTAAATTTAAAAACAAAATATATTAACATATTACGTTATCGTACTTGGTAATTTATTATTTTGTCTTGTAATTATAAATATATCAAATACTAAAAATATTTGGTATACCTGAGTTCTTTTCTGCACTTTAATAATATGTAGGAATTAGCGTAGCTACAAAGGGGCAATTTTAAATTTAGCATCATTATTACCGCGACAAAAATTGCAGCCTAATATTATTTTTGCCTTTGACAGTAATCTTGACTGACACAAGCATGTTATATCCAGAGTTGCACACAGCAGATTGACTTTAAAAAGTTCGGATTACTCCTTCGCCCACCGACAACCTGTGGGGATCTGTTAACTCTTTTAGCCAATATTATACATTTTTTACGTATCTCAAATCCGACCTCTTCTGGAATATTTTTTTGGAAAATGGCGTCACCCTTAACCCTCAGCATTTTTGATTTTCCTTATTACTTATCTTGTTTTAAAGGTACCTCTACGTTTGTGCTCCGAGAAATTGTCAAGTATAATTCCTTCACTTGCAGCTCCCAACAAAAAACTCGTGGAGCCCACCTATGCGGTCCAACTGATCAGACCTCAAGCTTTCCGCTTTGTTCGTTCTTTTGTCCCTAAAGTCTCTAAAATATGGAACCTGGTACTCATGGAGGTCTTTCTGGTCTAAGAGCTGGCCCCAATTTTTGGATAGGTATTTAGGGCAATCTGAAAACTTGTCACATACTTGTTCTATTATACCCCAACACGGAACTGCAGACCTGGCTAGTGCGTAGCGGGGCTAAATAAAAAACAAAATAAATAAAAATTAAATATTAATTTTTTGGGTCCCAAATATACAGGGTGTTTCCTAACTATGGTACGAAACTTAAGGAGGTGTTTTCTTATGTCTTTTTATAAAAAAGTTCCTATAAACATATATCCGGACTTGCTTCAATTCTGAGATACAGGGTATTAAAGTTTTAAAAAAAGTCGGTTAAATTCTTACGAACCCTTTAACCGATTTGAATAAAATTTAGGATTTATTTACATTAATAACACGCTTATAAAGCATTGCCTAAATTAGTATTATGGGGCCCAGTGCCGTCTCAGTGGGCACCACAGCCAATATTATAAAGAAAAAAAAATACGCAACTGACTTTTCATAAAGTTTTTTTTTATCAAGCAATTAATTATTATTTTAAAAAGATGTGTATTGTAAATACCGCTCCCTACGCGAACCTTGGCCAGCGCCAACTTTGGCCCTGCTTTGTCATATGTTTGGCATACACACGATGTGCCAACGTTTGAACGAGCGGACATTTTCCAAGCCTTGGCATGTCGTCTGTAGCCGGCTTAAAGCCGGCTCCAGACTATGCATCAAATACCTTCCAACATTTGAAGCATGATAGTTGGACAAATAGTGTGTACGATAAGCAAGTGGCGTACGTCGAATGTCGAGGTGTCCAACGTTGACATTGGAAGACGTTCCGACTAGTGTTGGTATTTTTATCCAGAGTCAAAGGAACATCGAATGTTGGATCGTGGCGCTAATAACATTCGTGTTTTCATCTAGACTATGCGTCCAGCGCTTTTAACAGTAATAAAATAATAATATATACACATATTTTGTGTTTAGTGGTTCAGTGCAAGAACATTTCATACCAAATCAGGTTCTTTTTTAACGTGCAAAAAAAATAGTTATGGAGTTGACAAACGAACAAATTTTGGAGTTCATTAGTGCATACGAAAAGTATCCAGTCCTCTGGGATGCTAAGCACCCTGACCATTAAAACCGTATTAAGTTAAATGATGGTTGGAGACAGCTACAAAACGAATTTGGCGCTGAGCTACAGATTGTAGACCTCAAGAGGTCACTGATGTCGACATACCGAAGTTTAAGAAGGAAAGTGGTTGAATCAGAAAAAAGTGGATAGGGAAATACTGATGTTTATAAACCCTCTTGGTTTGCGTATGGTGCTTTAGACAGATTTTTAAGGGGAAACGGGTATAAAACAACCATCCCTCGCTCAGTGCCGTATTATCCATTAGGCTGCCTAGGCTATAGCCTAGGGCGCCAAAAAAATAGGCGCTAGACAGCGGAGTTTTTAAAAAGTTTAGATCGGGTGGAGATTTTTGGAATGAAATAGACGAAAACGAAGGGAAGGACCTCTTTTTTTTTTTTGCTCTTCAAAAATTTTTTTGGTGGAAAATAGGCGCTCCGGGAATTCTAGCCTAGGGCGCCTCAAACCCTCAAACAGTTAATACGGCCCTGCCCTCGCTTCAGAGGTAATATATTTTATATGCTTTATTTAACCTATATATTGGACAGTTGTCAAAATACAGAGGGGCTTTTAAAACTGAAATAAATTTAATACAAAACTGAGTGATAGTTTCTGTTAAAAATTCTGAGACCATCCACCATTAAGACGACGTCTTTTTTTTAATTTTCGTTAACAACAGCGCACAAGACAACACAATAATGGACGCTGCAATGCACACAGTATCATCCTTCATGATGAATTTAATACGATTAGTCATACAAACATTTGAACCAAACGCTGGTTGCAATATTGGACGCATTGTTAGGAGGCACAGTTTAGCAAACGTCCCCTTACAAATATTTGGGACAAATATTGGAACAAACATTGGAACTAGCATTGGAGGGCTTTAGACACATAGTCTGAAGCCGGCTTAGACAGCAAGAAGAAACAAATTTAGAATAAACTCCCACTCCATTTGGTATTATAAATATTTTAAGTATTTTTTCTCAAGGAGAATTACGTTTTTTTAGTTTCATTTTATGTTTTCCAGGCAAAATGTAAAAATTCTGTTAGAAATAAATGTAATGAAAAAGATTATATATTTAATAATAAGGGTCTACCTACAATACCCATTTTGGGGCGTATTTAATGTATTTTAATTAATTATGTTAACTTAGGCAAAGTATGAAATGTACTCATAAATAATAAAATTCAGTTTTTGCCTTTCGCACAATGCCGGGCCATAATCAGCTTTTGAAACATAATAACAGTGAATTAAAATTACATTTAAGAAAAATGCTCCCAACTAAAAATATAATTTAGAAGTTAAAAAAACAAATTAAAGAAAAAGTGACTATTGGATGTTTAGGGTCTATTTGATCCCCACGCGCCTACTTAAGGGTTAAGGAAAATAAAATTCATGTATGGAATGGCTGACCCAAACCACCGATCATCGTATTATGTCGGGAGAGATTTTTAAGCATATAATAGTTATTGAATTTATTTATAACCTAAAAACAACTGGTTTTATCATAATCTGTTGTAAGCTATATATACAATATAAGGCAAAGTTTTGGTATTCTTAACATAATTTTATATTATGTAAAATTAACTAAAGATTTATTATATTCTGTTATTTTTTCAATGCAACTTTAGATTCTCCGTTATTTATTTTCGCGGAGCACTTCATGATTCTTATGCCTAGTCCTCATGTACTTAAAATTTATGCGGAAGTCTGGAATCCCGTGACTACATTCCACCAATAAAATTTCGACATTTTAGACACGTGATTCCGGACCTTGGTACTTCCACAATAATTTAATGTAGATGAGGAATGGGAATAACATATCACCTGTAATCTGCAGATCACCAGATAGAAACCACAGTTTTAAAACTTAAGAAACAGCACATAAATCATAGTTTTAATGTTTTTTAAATCTTTAAATGATTTAAAAAATGCATCTTATTGTTATTCAACGACATCACGGGGCTTTTTTGTTCTTTTTTACAAACTTAAAACCAAAATAAATATAATTATATCTTTTGTCTTCCAAATAATTTTTCGCACATGTCTTTTCTAATGTGCTGTGCAGCAATAAAACTAAGACTATAAATAGTTAGGTAACATGAGGTGCAAATTTAATAATTATTCTCAACTATAATCTTTACCTGACCGACAAACGACCTTCAAAAACAATTGACACCTATTTACCTTTTTCAGTAATAGAATTAATTTTATGTATTTCCTTTTTTTTCTTTAGTAAATCTATTATTTTTATAATACGATATTGTGGTCCTTCACACACTTCAGTTAAACAATTAGTATTGGTATATTTACGATTGTACTAATCATTGTTTGCGCACGTACCAATATTATTTTGTGAAGTGGAAATTCTTAGTTTCAAATAATTAAAAATTGTTTTTGTTAAATACGATGTAATGACAGAATGTAACTAAATCTTGCCGCTGACCCTTAAACAGATTGGTCAATCCAGATTGCAAATGGAAGTGTTTTGCGACTGTTTAAACAATTAATTATTTAAATTTACTCTACAGGGTGAATTTTTTCGTTGTTTAATGAAGGGATTTCAGAAACCGCTGCAACTACAGAGATGGTTAAATGGAAAAAGAATTGCAGTTTTTAGAGATTAGTTTCAATCACTTTTTATTTCGTCCAAAAAAGTGATGGCTTACTAGATATTTAAAAAAAACCGTTTTTTCCCAAAAATTTTTTTTTTCTGTAGCTCAGTTAATATTCGAAATAGAAACAAAGTTTAAATAGGAAACGTGTAGATAATTATCTTCTCAATAAAAAGGTAAAATCCAATATTTAATATAGTAGTCCGATTTTAAGCTACAACATATACTTGCATTTTTAAAATGGAAACCATACTTGGCTACGACATTTTTAAAAAGGCCTTTTTTAGGCTCTTTAACGATGTATAGCAAGATATACATTAAATAACAAAATGACGTAGCTTTGGACAAACTAATTTTTAAACTTATGTGTTTTTAGTTGGCAGCGAAAAAACTTAACTATTACTGTTTAAAAACCCCTTTTTTTACAGACCTTCCAATGAATATTTTTACCCTCATATGCTTGTGACATCAGTTCACGTAAGAATAATTTATTTATGATTATCATTATATATAATAAAACTAAGTTAATAAAATGTGCGTGCCGATAAAACTTGAAAAGGAGTCCCGATACGATAAAGGGACTTATATAATGTGATAGCCCTTTATCCCCCTTGAACAAGAAAGTTCCCGTTTTACCCTAAAGGGCGTATTTTTAAAGATATAAGGACTCTTCCAACCCTTCAACTTGGAAATTAAGTGTAGTGGCGCCATCTGTTGTTGAGTATTTAAACTTCATTCAGAACAATGGTTTTTTGGGTTGCGTTTCGAAAGGCGCTGCGACCAATTGCAATTGTTTTCAATAATTCTTTTTACTTTTTACGTCATAGTTTATTTTTTTATTTCAACTACCACGTAATCTCATATCAACTCCCGAGCGAAGTAGGGAATCATAGCTAGTATCGTATAAGAGTCATAGATATCTCACAGATCAGTGATAAGAGTTAAGTCCATAAGGCAACAAATTTGGTTTTAAAAGATATAGCATGGATATAGGCAATAATAGTAGAATTTTCAATAATTTTTTGAATGGTAATGTTCCTCTTTTTACTTACTTTAATTTAAAGCACTATTTCAAATATTATGGTAGTAAATTTAGTAGTTAAATTAATTCCCACTGGTAATTGTTAGTTTTTGCTATTTATTTTAATCAACTTAGTTCTGGTTAATTTTGGTTAGTAGTAAAAGTTTAAACATGTTTTTTTTTGTAAATAATAGATTTAAAACATTTATAGTACTGGTAAGATGAACTTTATAAATTTTTGCCTATAGACAGACAGACCATGGAAGCCTAGCCCCCAGTAATTTAACCATAAATGCGGCAATACATTATTTTTATTTGCATTTATGCAAACATTACGTATTTTGCTTTAAATAGGTGCGGTACGGTAAGGTTGCCAATAACAAGCCGAATATCATTATGGGGGCGTTTTGTTTGGTACTGAATCCGAATTTTATGTCGACAACGACCTTCCAAATACCTGGTGCACCTAACCTAGCCCTGAACGTCATCTCCGTGGCGTTTTCTGACAGAATAAAAAAGACAAACCTAAAATCATTATGAGGAGTTCTTTGGGGCACGAAATTAAATTTTTTCGTCAAAAACGATTCTCCGAGCACTTGGTGCACCGCAACCTGATCCTTAACGTCATCTCCGAGAGTTTTTATAGACACAATCGCAAAAGACTTACCAAAATTATCCCATAATTGTATACATTTATTCATGTGTAACTCTTCCAATGTTTGTGTATTCGGCCACACATTGGCGCGTAATTAATTGTCTTTAAACTTTTTTTTTTATTTTATTATAAAGTAAATAATGTCCCAGAAGATAATATGGTCAAATAAAAACGTTTTACTGTTTTTGGAGCTTTATCAAGTGGAACCACTTTTATAAAATCCCACAGCCAAAGACCACAAAAATAGAAAAGCTGTTGCTGATGCATGGCAACGTACACAGGCCTCAAATATACTGTAGTTAAATTTAAAAAAAATGAAGAGTCTTTAATGAGCAGGTACAGCCACTTCTAAGTCCGACATGTTGGCTCTGCTTGGAGCTAACTGAGCTAACTTAAATTTATATCAAATAACTTCCGATGTCTGGACGCTTTTAAAAATAATACCGCCAATATAGCCCAACGTTGGCGCCAACACTGGCCCCAATGTGCGGTTCCGGGGTAAAAATGGTTTGTATTTTAGCATGGGACGAGCGGACTTTAAGTCCTTACTGTATGTTTGTGGTAAGATACTCCAATTTTCTCTGTATGGTATGCACAACCTGTTTTTTCTTTGTTTAAATAGTGGTTACCAACCGGTGGTCCGCGAACCACTGGTGCTTCCTGGGAGCATCTCAAGTGGTCCGCGAACCATGCCAAGAAATAAGTGACAAGAGTCGACACAACATTACCCGAGCGCGTAACATGCCCGACTCCGACTCACGGAACAAAAAGGTTAGTTTTTCTCCGACTCTCGAGTCTCGCCACGGCGCGTCAGTGCAACGGTGGTCCCACAGCTTGACGGAAATTTCGTCCAATAGCCCCCAGGATTAAAAGGTAGGAAATCACTGGTTTAGACGATTTGTTGTTGTCCGAGATTATATCGATATCGAACGAGATATTAAGTCTTCGAGATTATTATAGTAAATCGCCGGCCTGTGCAGTTTTAATGGCATTGGCTAGCAAGTCTTAAGCGATGTAAGAGGGAGTTGTTGACACGGCATTTAAATACTTGAAGATTTGGGGGAAGGAAAGACCTTCGCGGGCAGCAGGTTCCACAATCTAGAAACTCTAGGGATAAAAGAACGAACAAAGTGGGAAGTTCGGGGCCTGTCCAGTTGGACCGTATAGGGATGCATACGCGCGGAACCACGAGCTTCTCTGTTGGGAACCGTGAAGGGTACTATCGTCGGCGAAACTATGAATGGAATTAGTTGTGGACGAGAGAAGGTCGTTAATGTGAAGAAGAAACAATGTTGGTGCCAGAACTGAGCCCTGAGGGACCCCAGCATTTACTTGGTGAAAGCTTTAAGAATGGCCGTCCACAATAACTAATATACATCAATCGGATAGATAACTAGAGAGCCAAGTACAGAGTTTAGTTGAAAGACCATAGGAGGGAAGTTTATTAAGAAGTGCGGCATGCCAGACCTGGTCAAAAGCTTTGGATATATCAAGAGCAACGATCTGGGACTCTATTAGAAACTCAAGAGACTTATTCTAGCAGTGTGATACGAAGGAAAGAAGGATACTGCCTGTCATGCAAAATTTTGTGTTTTCATAAGTACTTAAGAATTTGTGTATTAATTATTTTCTCCATTACTTTATAAAGAACTGAGACAATTGAAATTGGCATTGAATAGGAAATCGAAGGGCATTTAAGAAGTCTTTTGTTTTTTATGACTTTTCCGAGAGGACTTATTTTAAAAAATTCTGTTTTTATGGTCAAAACTTTTTTATAATGGAACAAGGGTAGCTTCCAAACATATTCTAACATTTCATTTTGTTCTGAATAATTTGTTATTAAATACGCGGAATTTGGGAAAAATGTTTTTTCCAAAAGCTTTTAATAATATAATTCTAAATGATCTATTACACTACATAATGATTTCAGTTTATGACAACATTTTTAATACTTATATTAAGTGTTTAGAATAGTCCATAAAAGTTTACATAGTCCCTATGTGGTACCAAATTATTCGAAAAAGAAATGTTTTTTTGGAGCAAGCCACCCTTGTTCTATTAAAAAAGGAGTTATGGCGTAAAAAAGAAGAGACAATTAATTTGATATTTGCATGGCTACCTGACTTAAAACCAACCGTTTTAATTTGAATCATGGCGCTTCAAATTGCAATTTAAAAAAATAATTTTTTGAGTGCTAAAGTCGTTCTAAAGTGTCAAAAAATTACACCTAATCATTGTTTACAGAATGACATATACATCGCCTTCTAGATGTTAGAATTGTACTAACGGATAAAATAGTACAATTATTCAAAACATCTAGAAGGTGGTGGTCATATAATATCGAAATAAGACAACATATACAGGTTAGCCCGAAAGTAATAGAATAAAAGTGGATAGATCAACCAATCCACATTTATGTCAAGTAACGACATACCAAATTTATTATTTTGATCTTAATGGTAAAAAGCTCTAATGCCTTGTTCAGACACGGCTAGTAATTTAGTCAAGTAGCGAGTAATTAAGTATTCTCGTGCATGTGGACAGCTACTACACTGAACTACTTCCCTAATTTTTACTGTCTGCACGCACGAGAATACTTAATTACTTGCTACTCGACTAAATTACTAGCTGTGTCTGAAGAAGGCGTAAGAGAAGGGCCTTTGCCCTTACCTGTATTTCCCCACGCTACTCCAGTGACCACAAAGCCTTGTAACTTTATTAGAGTTTCTGTCTACCTACTAAATTTACTCAATTGAATGCAAAGTTTCCTCGTGTCGGAAAATTATTAGCAACCTGTTGCAACTATTTCCGTTCGCACTTTGTTCTTTATCTAGCTATGCTTATACCGATAAATGACAAGGTATACAGTTTACTTAGCTTCGACTAATAATAATTTAAATATTGTTTTATAAAACCATGTGTTTACCTTTAATATGGCGTAACCTAAAAGAAATACCAAACAAAACTTTGTACAAAAGGTGTAATAGGATATCAAAATAAATAATGATGTTATAAATATTTGTGACATACAGGATATAGCCCACATAGATAGGAAGGAAAAACCATTTAAAAAAGCATTTAGTGTACTACAGACTGTCCACTAACGGGGTTAACAAGAGGACAAATGGACCAAAAATTTCGTTTTTCAAAAAAAAGTCATTCTTTATAAAAAAATTGATCTTAAAAAAATGTTGATTTTGTATGCAGGGTTTGCAAAAACTTAAAAAACATGATTTTTCTTCAAGACCTTTATTTCTCTTTTAGAAAATGTAATCCAATTCTAAAGAATTTTGAACGACTTTATTAATTTTACAGGGGTATCAAAAGAATCATAAAACTGATTTTCGAGTTATCAAAAATTAATTATTTTAAATTTTGATAATAAAATTACCTAAAAACTCCCATAATTTGCTTTTCAAGCACCTGCTTTCTCCAAATTCCTACACAACACAATTTTCAGCTGTAAACGAATGTGATCAAAGCATTTTCGCCAAATTATGGAGTTCAATAAAATTTTGTATTATTTTGGTTGTCGATTAAACCATTATTCTAAGTAAATTTTCCTTATGACATTTTGCTTAAAAATGAAAAATAAAGGTAGTTTACTTTTGGAGAAAAATCATGTTTTTAAGTTTTTGCGAACCCGGTATAAAAAATTAACATGTTCTCTTCGTGAATGTTATATTTCTTACAAGATAAAATCTTTATGAAGAATGACATTTTTTTAAAAAAATGAAGTTTTTGGTTCATTTGTCCTCATGTTAACCTACTCCTCTACAGGATCAAACTGACACAAAAGTGGTAACGTCATCAGAAATAAGATAATTTAAGGTATGCACAACACATTAAAATTATTCACAACTTACTTGTTTTTTAATGATTGAATTTGAAGTTGTGAATAATTTTAGTGTGTTCTGCATGTCTTAAATTATCCTGTTTTTGATGACGTTACCGCTCCAGTTGGTTTGATCCTGTAGAGATGTTAAAATTAAAGATAATTATTAATATTTTGACTTTGCCAATAAAATTTAATTATAATTCACGAAAAAATAAAAATGAAGTTACGCTTTTAAAACATCCAAAAAATTTACTTGTTTCTCGCACACAAATTAAAATTTTCTTCACCAAAGTGTTCCTCTTGAGACCACTACCATCTGGTATAAATTTGGTATGGGTGTCTTGTCTCAGTTTGGAGATATCGTTATTTGAAAATATTGGGCCATATGAATAAAAAAAACAAATGCTTATACTTATAAAATTTGAAGTAAATGCTTTTGTTTCGAAGTATAAGCAAATGCTTTTGCTATATTTTTATATATCATAAGTATTTGCTTATACTTATAAGCAAAAGCATTTACTTAAAATTTTATAAGTATAAGCATTTGCTTTTTATGCATATGGCCCATTATCTAGGCCAGTGATGTGAACTAAATAGGGAATTATTGGAATTCATGTAAGGTCTAGCAGTAATAAATTCAGCAGTATTTTGACTTTACGCATCTTCAGTAGTGGTTTTAAATAATACTTTATTAAAGTTACTGCTAGACTTTAATTGTGCCAAAATATAGTCGGTCGTTTCCCTTTCTTATTTTGACATTTGAAAACGAAATAAGGTTAAGAGTTAAAGTAATTTTTGTTTATTTTTAAATTATGTTTTTAAAATATACTAAAAAAGTTAGAACTTCTTCATTTGTAACTATACAAAACAAATAAATAAAATAGACTATAAATAAAAACAAATAATATTTCAGTTTTAGGTTAAAAATAATACAAGCATGTCATGTTGAACACTTCTTCACATAGGCCCGTTAAGGTTTAGCAGTAATAATATAGGATTTTTTCCTTAATACTGCTAGCACTATTTGCCTATTTGAATAATTCCCTAATATCCAAGTGAATTTTACAAAATTCTAAACTTATTCAAATGACCATTGATCTAATTTTTCATAGGTTTGCTTCACATACTTTACTTTTCTCTTACATAACATATTTCTTTATACCATCGAGTGCCATATTAAAAAATCTATATTACCGCATTTATTAGACAAGCCATAACTCCTAGAGTATTAGACATATTAAAGGCTTAGATAGGGGTAAATGATAAAAAAAGGGACTTCTACTAGTAGAGCACTCTGCATATTTTACCATTTTTTCATTTATAATACAACTTTGAATTAAAACGTGACATTTTTACCAGTTTAAACATTCACTTGATTTTTTAGAGCCATTTTTAATATTGCCTCTAGGTGATCATGATCAGACGCAAATTAATTTAAAAACCTTAGGTAATAACAAACAGAAAATACAATAGTAAAGTGTGTATGTGTATTTGGTGACTAGTATTAATATTAAATATTTGACATTTATTGTCAAAGGGGTTTTAGAATCTCCTTAAAAAAAGGTAAACATTTTAAACCTAAACAATAGCAAATTTTTATTTTTTTATTTTAATTCAATTTTATATAGACAACGGTGGCAGACTTGGCACCGAAACGTCGATTTTTATTTTTTAGATACTTATTTTAAACTTTTTTTTAATCTGACTACGCGTGTACCCAAATAAATAACATCTATTAAACAAACGTAATACTTAAAGAATTTCGGAATTCCATAGGCTTTTTGTTTATTTATCCACACAACTTTTCAGGCAGTGCTATCACTCTCCGTTTTAAACTACACTCTTGGAATGGCTCCAAAAAGAGAGTCTTTGCTTTTACCTGGGTAGCTTTCCAGTGACGAAACTTTTGTGCGTCACGCTCCAGGGCTTGAAGCTCTTGAACTGCTCTAAAAAGTTAGTCACTGGAACGCATCCTTAGACAAGGAAAGAGAGATACTTTAAGAAATTTTAAAATTTCGTTGTTTTTAACCTTTCTTGGCTTTATAATAATAATTTCTTTTAAATATCTAATTCCATTTTAAATAAATAATTTTAAAAAATCCATCCTTAACCATAAAAAAACATGTGTGAAGCACAAAAACCAAAAGAGGGGCTGATGCATAAGGGGCAAGGGGAAAGAAAAACGGAGTAGCTCAGGTGCATAACACTTGCCGTCACTGGAACGCCATAAAGTAGAACGAAATGCTCCTAAACTACTCGGGAGCGCTCTATTTGCGTCACTGGAAAGCCACTCTGTTCGCTATGAGTGAAACCATGGTAGGGAAAATTAAATCGACTCACGCGTTCGTAGTGGTTACTTTCGGGGTCTGAAATTGTTCAAGTCAAAATATTTATTACGTATACCAAAAAAAAAAGAGACACCCGAGTTGTGTTGCAAATTGTAAAAATCCCAGCAGAAAAAGTAAATTTTATAAAACTTACAAAGTTAAAATTTTTTAAGTCTGACTAGGAAAAGTAAATAAAACACAAAAAATATGCTTTATTTTCACCTACAACAAAGGTATAATAGTAATGTATTACAGGAAATCCTATGCGATACTGCATAACCCAAAACTTAATAAAAGAAAAAGAACTTTACCGGAAGTTTGTTTGATAAGGCATTGAAAAATATTTGCAATAACTATTTCGTGGCAAAGATAAGGTATTTTAATTTACATGACTGGCTTTAAACATTAACATACATGCAAAGTAATATGAAACATGAGTAATTTGTAACATTTTTAGGTATCGTGGTACTTTAACCAATTTTACGGGTGACAACAAGTTTTACTAGAATATTTTTTTGCATTCTATCTTAATTCTAAAATGTTATTGTTGCCTTTTAATTATTGGACTAGATAAAATCTTCTTGTACTTTACATAATTTCAAAATATAAAATAAAGGTGTATAACGCATATTATTCGTGATTAAATACCTTTTACGTTACTTAAAAATAAAAATTGAATAGGCTGTAAAAATAAAAAACATTAGAATATTTTAAACTTTTAAACATACATATGTGTATACCAATTTTAAATCCTTTTTATCTAAAACATACAGGTTCAGTAAAATAATATAACACATAGACAATGTGAGGAAAAGAGTCAATCTAACTAAACAAGAGCATGTAAACAGGCGTGACTAATAGTGCTAGTTTTGTTATTCTATTGCCGGCCGATGAACCAAAACGCATTGCTCATATTGTATACAAAAAAATACAAAATTTAACTTAAGGTAGTTCTACCGATACCGCAAGAGTCAAATGAGTGCTTAAGGTAATTTGACTACCGTGGTATTTATATTTGGCAACGCTGCGTAAAAACAATAGAAACCTTTAAAAATTTGACTGGTTGATTTTCTTATTATAAAGTACCAGTATGCTAAGTTTCATAATTTTTGAACGTTAGTTCTTACACCGGTAGTACTACCTTAAGCCGATATCATTGCTTAAAAAGTCAATATCATGAGGTGGCGTAAGTTTTAGCTTTATCTATACTTTCTATACTAATACATATATAAAGAGGTAAAGTTTGTGACTTTGTGAGTTTGTGGGTTTGTTTGTTTGTAGCCGCTAATCGTTGGAAGTACTGAACCTATTATAATAATTCTTTCACAGTCAAAAAGCTACACTTTTCAGGAGTGTTATAGGCTATATTTTACTATGATTAAACAAAAAATTCAGATATTAACGCCCAACAAAGTGGGCACGGGTCGGCTATCTTGAATAAACTATAACTAAAATTCTATATTGACGTTACTATTCTCAACAGATTTTAATGCGGTTTTTTAAACAGATTCAAGAGAATGGTTTATATGTATAATAAAATCCAAAAAACATATACAGATTTAAAAAAAAAACATTTAAAATTCGATATTGACGTTACTATTCTCAACGAATGTTGATGTGTTTATTTAATAGATAAAATGATTCAAGAGGAAGATTTATATGTAAAATAATATCAAAAAACATATACAGAGTGTTTAAAAAACTAGTTTACATTTAAAATTCGATATTACTCAACAGATTTTTATGCGGTTTTTTAATAGATAAACTGATTCAAGGGGAAGGTTTATATGTATAATAATATAAAAAAAGCGTATACCGAGTGTTTAAAAAAATAGTTTACATTTAAAATTCGATATTGACGTTACAATTGCAATTTAAAAAAATGTTTATAGGAATTGTGCACAGGTAAATGTCCCAAAATGATTTAAAAAATATTATACAGGGAGTACCAAAAATTGTTTTATTAAGGTTCTTTTACTATTTAACGGATTTTGATGCGTTTTTTTTTTAATAGATAGAGTAATTCAAAGGAAGAAGGAAAGAGAAAGGTTTATATGTCTATAATAATATATATCCAAAATCTTCAAGGTATTGGGAAGGGGAATTGTTTTACATCGAATTTAACGCGTGCGAAGCCGCGGGCAAAAGCTAGTTGATAATACAGTGTAACAGTCTATACTTTAACCCCTTTTGCTCGCGAATGCCATTAAAACAAATAAAGGTACCAACATGGTACTTTTGCAAAAAGCCTTAATTTTTTTAGAGTTCTTCTTCATACCATCGCCATCGTTTCGCTATGCTGTTTCTATTAACCGATTTTTGCTCAAAATATCCTAAAAGCCTGTTAACATGGGGCACTTTGTCCGCCTCGTGACCAGTTTTTCACAAAATATACAGTAGTTTTCCTAAAAAAAAATGAAATTTGCATTCATATTTTGTACCACCGCCGCGGAACAGCATGCAAATAGGTGGTTCAAAATGTGTACCACTGCGGCTCAAAGAGTTAAAGAACCTTTTAAATTAACCAAAGCATTTCTGCAAAATCTGCATTTACATGACTTTATTTGTTTTTATTTGCCATCAAAATAGATTAAAATATGCAACTAACCAGAACTAACCATTAAAAATTTTGGCAAACTTCTAGTCATGCGTCATAACTTCTGGTTAATGTTTAGCATGCTTTTATACTTATCAATAAATTTTGTCCAGAACTATCCTAGTAACTGATGTTTTAAAGAGTTACAGAACATTTCCTGGACAAAGTAGATGCAAAAAACTGTGTTTACTTTTGAAGACCAGAAGAAAGTTTACCCCGGTGTATACCCTATACCACAAGTTTCTAATAAAGGAGCACACCAAGGAAGCGCAGAGATATGTTAGGGGAGCGAAAAGTTTTTGCGTTTTTAAAAGAAAAATAATTTTACGCGTATAAATTACAGTAATATACGTGCTGGCTCAGCTTTATAAATTTAAAGAGGTTTTTATTTTTATTTTTTTGCAAATGTCCCAAAATGATACATTTTATTGGAGTTGGATCTATTAATCTGGTATATTTGATGCCTTAAAGAAGCTAAACTTCAAAGTTCAAGGCAGAAATGGCACTTAGGAAATTATGATTACATTATGGGGTTTTTATCAAAGCATATTTGGAATAAAAAATTGTCTTCTAAAAATGCTATATTTTTTATCGGCTGTTTAAAACAGTTAAAAATAATATACTGGGCTGAGATTTTGTAAGAAATATATGGAAAAGAAAAATAGGGATTGAGAAAGTCGTATTCTGAAAAGATGTTTTTTTGTTTCTGCAAAAAGGAAAACAATATTTTAAAGAGTAAAAGACAAGGAGAAATGCTAAAAAGAGACATATAAATTTGTGTGTTTCTTACAAAATCTCAGCCATGGACAAAAAATTGAATGCTGACATAAAACCTTTTTTGCAAGCGCTGAAAGACAAATATCACCAATATCAGAGTTGGGTCGAATACTGAAATTTAGTATTCGAATACGAATACGAATACCGTAAAAAAGTATTCGAATACCGAATATTTTCGAATACCTACAAAAAAAGTATTCGAATACTCGGTATTCATGAATACCACGATTTGGTATTCATGAATACAGAAGAGCAAAAAAACACCTCCTCTCTCTTGAAAAAGCAACTCATTCTTATTTTTTACGTTTTTCCATAACAAAAATGCAGTAGCGTACCTTGTTTTTGCTTAAAAACTAATAATTTCAAGCTTACAAGACGTCTCCCAAATTTTCCGACAATAACTTTTCTATTTTTTAAACTATTGACTTCACTTTTGGCATGGGGGTACATGTAAATACTATCTACGATTTACCAGATAGTCATGATTTAAACTGATGTAATAAAATTTATTATACACATCCCTTTTATGTAAAATGGAGATAAATACATATTAGTCTAACCCGAGGTCTAACCTTTTTTGGAAAAAATCATTTTTGTAGTGAAAAATAAAATAAAAAATTTGTTTTACAAATAAAAAAAACCTGTAAGTCGATTTGCTTTAGTGAATTTGTTATAAACAACAATTTAAGAATTATATGTGGATAGTGTAGGTACACTGTACACTTAGTTGCAAAAATGTTTAATACATAGAACTTATACATTAAGACACCCACGGTACGTTAGTATTTAGGCTTTTAGCCTTCGTGGATTGTCCATAGATAAAAAAAAACATAGTTTGCAATGTCACTTTTTATATGTTGTGCTAAGTTACTTGTTGTTTTTAATAGCAAAAACCCAAAGAAGTTAAAATAATTAATTTAGATATTTTTTTGTTTGCAAAAATAAATGTAATACCTATATAAATATCTGTTCAAAATTACTTACCTATTAGGACCATAGAAACAACAGATCAATATTAAATTACTTTTTTTAAATTTGTAAAACTAACTTCCTAAACTGTTAGTTTGCAAATGATGATATATATGACTTATATTAAATTTAACCCCGTCGTCGGCAAAACCACCGCAAACATGTTTTAACGCGCTTAACATGCATAAAAGGTAACGTTATATTCATAAAATAAGCAAACAGTATTTAAATTTAGGATTTGAATACCAGAATATAGGTATTTGAATATCAGTATTCGAATACCGGTATTCGAATACCAGTACTCGAATACCAGTATTTGAATAATGGTATTCAAATATCAGTATTCGAATATCGATATTTGAATACCGGTTATCGAATATCGGTATTCGAATACCAGTATTTGAATACCGGAATATTTAAAAACGATATTCAGTCAGAAGATAAAAGAATACCGAATACTGACCAAAAAAGTATTCCGTCGAATACCGAATACCAAACACATAAATCTATTCGAATAATATTCGAATACAGCACAAATGGATTCCGAATAGTATTTAGAATACCGAGTATTCGAATACTTCCCAATTCTGACCAATATTATCAAGACATCAATTCAGGGTCACCAATTGGTGTATCCTTTTATCCTTTAGAACCACCCGGAACAATACCGTAAGTGTTCAACTCCGTTATTCTGCAGAACCGTTCTATTACCTCTCCCCTTGCCTCTCATGCACCATCATCATAGGAGGTGCTGACACTAATGACATATGCCAAGGGGCAAATAGCAAATATACTTGGTTATATTTGAAAAGCATCTGAAATAGCTTATTGTGGTTTATTAATTAACCCGAAAAACATTCATTAATATAAACCACAAATGACTAAAACAAAAACCAAACAAAGAACAACAAATCTGTCATGTCAATGGGCAAATCCCACTGTTTTTTGGTGTTCCTTTTAAACTGTTTTGATTTGTTCCGAATAACGATTGTACAAGTTAAAAGGAATACACCAAACATGGCACATGACAAGAAATTCATTTGTTGGCAATATGTGTCAATTACCAGAAAAAGTTTAAGAAGAATGATTCGACCATGAAAGATGACTTTTATAAATTTTGGATCAAAAGATTACCTGTTGAATTTAAACTTGTCTTTTTTGTTTTACAATCATTAGTTCCTTTTTCTTTAACTTACTTTTGTGAGCCTGGCTTTTCTGCTCTAGTTTAGTTAAAACTAAGCAGCAATCGTCTTGCTGTCGATTGCAACCTGATGATAGCTCTGGCAAAAATAAAATCCAGAATTAACCAACTGGTAGAGAACATACAATTTCAAGTATCTCATAAGTACCTACTCTCGTTTCGTAAATATATATATATTTTTTTTTTTTGATAAAAAATTAGTTTCAAATTCGTTTATTAGAATTAAAATAAGAGTCTTTTAATTATTGTTCGTTTTCAGAGTTTATTGAAAAAATAAAGGGAGGGGAAAAAATATTATTTATAGTTCGGAGCGCCTTAGCAAAAAAAGGTTGTGCATTATACCCTATCGTCCAATTTACCCGGTTTTAAATATACCTTAATACTAAAGTTTAAAAGTTTATTGAAACACAAACAACTAACTATAACTAATCAAAAGTTTGCCTTGTTTGAATACACTTTTTGGATGTTTTTCCTTCCATGCCCGTTATTTATTCAACCATTTCAAAGACTCAGTAAAATGAATTCTTAAAGAATACTACGTTATGATAAAACCCCTTTTAGGTACTGGTTCAAGCTCAAATATTAATAAATCAATTAAAAAAAAAAATTGTTTTTACAGTTTCTATTTGAGAAGTGAAAAGATAGAACTGCCAGACCAACCTAAATAATTAAAATGAAGACAACGCAACCTGGCCGTCGCAAAGACAATATACGTGTAGCAAATAGCTGCGCAGTACATAAAATGGGCAATTGACCACCACCTTTTCCAAATAAGCCTTGAAAAACACCCCTTCGATCAGGCGTACCGGGTGTCAACGAATCTATTAGAAGTCATAACTCCTAGAGCATTAGACAAATCAAAATAAGACTTGATATAGGTAAATGGTATAAATAGAGAAGAGATATTTGTTACTTTCTGGTCAATTTCCGGTTGAAAAAGTCTATAATAAAACCACTTTTATCCAATTAGAATGTGCATAAAAATAGATAATGCTGGCACCCGCAAAACCAAAAAAATATTAAAGAGTCCAGTGTTACAAAATATGAAGTTTTTTGTAATTTGCTCTTGTTTTGGTAAGTAATTTGACTTTGTGTATTAAGGATATATACCGATATTTAGTAAAAGTAACAATATTTATATATACCTATTTTTGATTTTAGCTGTTTTACAAAGGTTTGGTAAATATATTTTTGGGATTAATTATATTTTTTTTTTTAAGGAAAAAGTTGCAAAAATATATATAATAAGCCGGCAATACACATATCAATATTTTCTGACACGATCTAATAGCGGCTTATTGAGCCGGGTAATGCAAAAATAGCTACTATTTTTAAAAATCTTTTTAATATTTAAAATACCAAAAAAAAAAAATATTTTGTGTTGGCAATAGGAAAAAAAATGCTTCAAAAATTTTAAAAATCCATTACCGGCCTATAAGTTTTTTGATAAAAAAAAGGTAAAAAATGTATCTATCTTATTTGACAAAGCTTTAACTACAAAATAATATACCATTATAAATACTTTTAAAAGGCAAGATTTAACAATATTTGAATTGAATATTTTTGCATTTCGATTGATCGAATAAGGTTTACCAGACATATTTTTTCCCTAAAAAATAAATTAAAGGTAAAAGTTTAGTAAATGGCAAAAATGAAATAGGCCGGTAATACATTAATATTTTCCATCCTAATGTAATTCCAGTTTATTGCAGACGAAAGGTAAATTTGGGTTTTTTCAAAATCGTTTGTTGCGTATTTTTTTAACAAAAATTCAAGAAATATGGTTAAAATATATAATACTTTTTATACGTACTCCACTTTTCACTTTTTCCGCGGTCTTTGAGTAGTGCGGTTCACGTTTACGTAGAAGTCTACATAGAGTTCCCGGGTAGGCGGCTGACGGAGTCGTACGAGCGTTGATGTACCCTCGCTCGAGAAAAGATTCACGCTAAATTGGGGCTTCTTTCTTCTGGGGCTAAGCGCTGTAAGTGAAGTTTTCTAAAGCCTGAGTTTTTACGTTTTGGTGATGAACACATGGTGTCTTCGTATGATCGAGGAGGTACGCATGCCTTGCGGAAAAGCGTCAGTGGTGAAAGTGACGGTTAAGCGCTATACCAGTAGCAGCCCTTGGCAGCCACAATTTATGCATGTTTAGAAGTCCATCGCTATTGTTGATTGTTTGAAGTGTTTCTTATTCATATGCTAGGAAAGTCTGCGAATTTCGAGCTCGATTTTCCAGATTTTCCACGGACAAAGCCGGGAAAGCTTATAAGCAATAGCTTATATGACCAAAAAGCGGGAGAACTGGCGAATTGACTTAGTATCAGAGCCATAAACCAAAGAGATAGATAGAGAGTGCATTCTGTGCATCATTATTAATTTATTTATTACATTATTATTTTAACACCTTTTAAGATTTTTTTTCTAAAACACTAAAATTTATTTAAAAAGCAATAACAAAAAAAAACAAAATGGTCAGACGTCGCAAGATCGAGACGAATTTATTGAGTACCAACTAATAATTAAATTCAAAAGGAAGAAAAAGATGAAAAAAACACAATATCTAGGAAATAGAAAACAAGAGCCCATTTAATAATTGAGGATAAAATCAGAAAAAAAAAGAAAATCAAACAGTTCCAAGAGAGCTTTAGTATACTGTATAAGTAATAGGTAAAGGTATATCAGCCAGTAAAGCAACAACAAAGAATGTACGTAAGTCATCAAATCAGAAATGTTTACACGCCGATATTTACGTTAGACTGTCTCTTTTCCTCACATTGTTTATGTTATATGTTATTTAGCTGATCCGGTATAAGACAGAAAATATAATACTTTCATGAAAGTGATTGAAAATTTAATAATTTCAAAAAAGAAATGCAAAAAACGAATAAAAATAATTTTTTGAAGTATTAATAAAAAAATATGGTTTTTAAAAAAAGACAATGTTATATTCAAATATGGACAAAAATATTTCCTAGGTTTTATAAGAAAAAAAATATTTTAAACTCATTTTACACAAAAATTGAAGGGATTGGAAATGGTCTTCTCATAAAATTGTGATTTGGTATGATTTAAATGAAGTGCCTATTAACAAGAGGGGAATAGTTATTGTTGCAGAAATATAAAATATGGAATAAATATGCATCTATAGGATTTTATAATTTTATGCAAATGTACCATCATGCCAAAAAAACTTAATCATTAAAATTCAACTGGGGAAGGGTCTCCCGGTCTATAGGAAATCGAATTTTTATTTGATTTTTTTTGACGTGGCTGTCACAAAATTACATTGCTTTGACAACATTAAAACATAATATTCTAATAGACCAGGAGATAAATCTAGACTTCGTTGTCCCAGATTTTTTGGACTTGATGGTACTATCGCATTGTGCCAAAAATAAACTGGGAAATTAAAATTTAAGTGGGGACCTCTTTCCTGGTGTATTAAATTCGAGTTTCCTATTTTTAAGGTTTTTAACGTGACTGACACAAAATTACATTTTTTTAACAACATAAAAACATAATGTTTGAATAGATCAGGAGATAAAACTATATTTTGTTGTCCCTGTTTTTTTTTTTGGCTTAGACTAATCTTGGCAAATAAATCTAAAGTTTCCTTAACTAGGCCGGTAGTACCCCATTTTACCCTAGTTACAGCTAATATACGCGGTAATTAGGGTATTATTTAGTTCCATTAAACAACTTAAAGACAATTATCTCAAAACGGGGATTTTAACAAAGAATACCTTTTTGTGTAGAAAATATTAAAGAGTTTATTGTTTTACTTAGAGACTAGGGGAGCACAAAAAAGGTGGAACGTTTTAAAGAAAATTAAAGTAGTGGTATGGAGCCTTCTCTAATCAACACATAAATTTTTTTATCAGATCTGAATAGTTCACGTCAAAAAGCCTAGATACCAAGTTTCATTACAATATACAAAACATTACCACCTCGTACATTGAACAGTTTTCCTTTTTTGACAGGTAAGATTAGGTTTAATTTCCATTTAAAGTTTAGCACATACTTTATTACCCGACTTCTTTTTTATTATTTTTTACTTTTTAGTGAGTTTTATTATTATTGTTTTAAAGTTGGTTGTTTTTTTTGCTTTTTAGTTTATTATCATTACTAATAAATCGGTTAACATACACTAATGAAAAACACATACTACAGTAAAAAGCACAAGCACGTGTAATTTAAGTGGTTTTAAGCAAATCAAAAAAAAAAAAAAAAAAGTTTTAACCAACTAGAACTAACCATGACCCCCTCCCCTTATGTGACAGTTTTGCATAACCGTTTGTAGCGCTTTCAATCAAATTACACTTGCTTGTGATTTTTACTATAGTCTAAAAACACTACTATAGTACCTCTTTTAGTTCGGTTAATTTTGCCCCAAGGTTATCGGTTCTAAAGGCGCCCCTTTATTATCGAGCATATTCCCTAGCTAGAGGCAGCTTTGCTACCCGAATAACATACGGTAGAGGGGAAAAAATAGGTCTATTACCTTTCTCCCTCGCGATCCTGATTTTATTTTTATGGGACCTCCGCGGAAGTACACTCTTTCAAATAAAAAAAATAAAATTGGTCTCCAAATGTTGGAGTAATCGTGTAACATAAATAAAAAACATACAGGCGAATTGAAAACCTTCTCGTTTTTGAAGTCGATTAAAAATAAAAAATAAATAACAAAAAAATGCTGCTTATCAAATATTTTCTAAACAAAATGTTTAATTTCTTCACATTTAAAAAATTTAATTTATTCAGTTTAAAACACACATGTGGAACCTTCTTAATAAACAACAATTTTAACTTCATTACATCATGTATGAGTGTGTACTATAATAGCATAAACATAGCTTAGTTTTAAGAAGGCCAAACCTTTTAAAAGGATCGTTATTTGCCAGTGGCGGAAGGAGCTTTAAAAGTTTTATGGATTTTATTTTTGGTTTGTATACCTAATAACTTACTCCGCTTATTAAAGGAGTATTTACAGATTGTCCACGGATGGGGTTAACAAGAGGACAAATTGACCAACATGTCATTTTTCCAAAAAAGTCATTCTTCATAAAAACATTTTGGTGGTAAAAAAATAGGATTCACGAAGAGAAAATGTTGATTTTGTATAGAGTGTTCTCACGTAAAATTGGGGGATGGGGATAGGGGGTCGAAAAATTGATACAAACACCTCACGTGATTTATGAACGCCCCCTTTCCCAAATACCTGATTTGGATGGCCATATTTCCGAAACTAATAAAGTTAGATGTACTTAATATTGTACTTTTTAAAAACCTTTTTAAGGGTAATACCAAAGGCAATTATAGTTTCACTACTATAATTGTCTTTGGTAATACTTATGATAATATATAGGGTAGGATAAAAAGTGTTTATTTTTTTAGTGAAGCACCTTTTATATCATAACACTTTATATTCTAGAGTTATAACGTAGTCGTTGGGAGTTTTAAATGATGTGCCACAAGACCCCCTTTCAATTTATATTTTTTCCCAAGATGGCACTTAACAGATATCCCCACATTTTTATCTATTAATTTCACTTTAAAATAGTATTTATGAATCAATTTTATACCCAAAATTTTACTTTTTTAAATTAGGTTGTTCAAAAGATAAAAGTGCGGAGAGACATTTAACAAATGCACTGAATAATATAAGTTTTTTTTAATAAATAAAACGTTTTAAATAAAAAATGTTGTTAAGAATTTATACTCTTTTTAATTAACAAATGTAATGATTATTTTTTGCCAAATAAAAACAATGTAGGTACAAATCATTTTTTATAAACATAACATGTAAAAACTTATATGTTATGGGTATTATTTAAAATATTTTAGAGCAGTTACACCAATATAAACCAAACTGATTTTATTTTAACCATCAGTGAACAAACTTTTTTAGTTAGATGCCGTATGAAAAATTATCGATAATAACATATCGCCGCTATAATAATAGCCGAACAAAAAATCCATACCATGCCAACATTTTAAAATCAACTGGTGTGATATATCGCTAATAAAGAAAATCCCTTAATGTTTATAAAAATCCTAAAAATAAAAAGAGATACAAGTGGGAAAAAATAAAACCGGTAGGGTACTTCTTTGAAATAGAATCAGGCCCGACGAGAGGGGGTTGAAGGCGGTACAAAATACCAGGGCTCAGACTTAAAGAAGGGCCTGCAGGATTAACAACTTACCAACTTAACATGGAATATCCTTTTATCGTATTTTTTTTTTGAAAAATAGTTGCGCGCTTGTTTGCCATTTAACTTTTTTCGTAGGACTTGTAGTTTTGCCGAAAATCAAGAAAAACCGTTTTTTACTCTTACTCCCTTCTGCCCCTTTCCGAACTTAGATCGCCCCTAATTTATTTTTCCTTTAATTTTTGTTATATTCTTTACCTTTTTCAATAAGTGTTGTCCTCGGTTTCATCCTGCTAAATTTTTTTGGTTTCAAAAATTATCGACCCTGGTCTATTACTGGATGAAATTTTTTTACATGTTTTCAAAACGAATGTAATCTGATAGTATTATGTAACACTTGAAAGAACTATTTATAAACTGTAATACAAAAACACAGATATTCTATAAAAAAAAATGGATCATTATATTTTAATTTTTTTTTTTTGGATAAGCTAACAAAATTTCATAGCCAAAAATCTTAAGATACAAGAGATAAAAATAAGTTGAATATAAAACTAGGTAAAGCTGTTACAGTATAATGTAATTATACATAATTAAAATTGGATTATGAGGCGTAAACGAAATTTTGTTCAATTAGATGTTATTCAAAATGATGTATAGTAAAAGTCTAAAAAACCAAAAATAGCATCACTCTACCAAATAAAGTATTGGACCCAGAAATGTGAGATTACATGGTTTATGATGTATTTTGCCTGCTAAACACGAATCCGTGTCAGCATTTGGCAATCAGGTTCTTTTAAAACTTTTAAAAAACCAAAAGTAGCCCCTTACCTATTACAGTTTTCTGAAATTTACTGAAGTTTAGCTAGTGCTGTTTGGGGCGGGAAACATATACCGCATGTTAGTGTCACCTCTTTTTATAGTTATTTTACAAGGTTTTAATAGGTTATAGTTAATAAAATCATTTTTTGTACAATGGTACATGATTTCTAAATTTTCACTTTATCCTGTACACCAATCCCTGGATAATTTTGCCCTATCATCTTTTATTTTTAGCAAAATTGCTAAAGAATAAAATAAACTGTTGACAAACGTCTATAAGTACCCCATTAGTCCTCAGTCTATTTCCGGTTTTTGAATTAAGAAAAATTGTGATCTGATGATCCCAATTTTCACCACGGATTGGTGCTTAGGAAGCAAATTTTCATTGAAAACCATACTTATAACACATCTGTGGGTTCGATGTTCTTTTTGCAGAAAATAATGTAATTATAACAAATATACTGGTTAAGCAAATAGGTAAATCGGCGAGTAAAGCAACAAAAAAGGATGGATGTGACATGTGACTAATCCAATCAGAAATGTTTACATGCAGGTATTCACGTTACATTGTCTCCGTTCCTCACATGGACTATGTGTTATGTTATTTAGCTGATTCTGTATACCGGGTGCCCACGATATTACTTTCCTGCTGTAATTTTTTTTATACCTTTATAGATATTGATCAAAGTTGGGGGAGGGGGTTATTAGACTAACGAAAAGTCATTTTGATGTGTATATGATAAGCTTTTATGACTTCCGGCTTCACCGGAAATAATTGTTTTTTTAATGGTATATATTTGGTTTTTTGGATTCTATATAGATACTATTTTACGTCAAAATACAATATTTTTATAACAACACATTTTTGTTAAATTTAATTTTAAATAAATTTTAATTTTTTATTAAGAGTCCAGGATCATTCTGAAATCACGCTGAAAACGAAGTAAAGTGTCGAAGTGTTTTATTTCGTTGGATTCGCTTTAAAATACTGCATTTAAAAATATTATTAAAGTTATACAATATGAGCAACGCTGTTTGGTTCATCGGCAGTCAATAGAATAACAAAACAAGCACTATTAGTCACGCATGTTTACATGCCGGGATTTAGTTAGATTGTCTTTTTTCCTCATATTGCCTATATTTTACTGAACCTGTATACTCCTAGTTTAGTTTTTAAGCTAGTAGAGAAGAACTAAAATAATTAAGTTTAGAGCCCTCTATTAAAAAAGTTAAAAAAATAAAATTGATTTCGTATTTGTCTCAAAGTAAGTAAAGTATGAGGAGTGATTTTAGAATGATCATGGCACACTAGATAAAAAAATAATTTAATTTTAAATTAAAATTTAACCATTTTTTTTTTTTTAATTTCCTATAGAATTCAAAAAACAAAATACATACAGGGTGTCCCATTTAAAAATCAAAATTGCCAATCATTTCCGGTGAAACCGGAAGTTTTAAAAGCTTAATATATACACCTAAAACGACTTTTTGTTAGTCCTATAACCTTACCAAATTTATCAGTATCGATTAAAAAATTGTAACCGGAAAGTGATCTCGTGGACACCCGCTATATACGGGACAAAAAAATCTATATTTTTTAAGAAGCGCCTTGTATATTATATTATATCACTATTAAAAAGCTTTAAGAAAATATCACATTAGGTATACTTACCTTTTATTAGTTGCGGAAATATGGCAATCCAAACGACTTATTAAAGTAATTTGTAGTACCGCCATTTTGTAGTAGATAATATTGACTTAATATCTAGGGTATAAAGTACTCACTAAAAGCTTTAAAAAATGTGCCACAAGACCGTCCTTTCCATTTCATTTTTTTTCCAAGATGGCGCCCAGCGGCCATCTCAAAATGTTCATCTGTTAATATCTCTTTAAAATATAGTAGTTATGCATTAATTTCATTTACAAAAGTTTTAATTTTTTAAATTGATCCGTTTAAAAAATTGATGGGGGGGACATTAACAAATGCACTGTACATCTAGCCACTTTAAAAGGTTTCAGTGTTGAATTCAGAAATATTTTTGCTGTGGGGATTTACAAATTCACCGGGAAATCCTTTTACCAACAAAAAACACATAAAAAAAGGTCTTCATGTTTCAAAACCAAACAAACAACAATTTTGAGATCTCATTCACAAAACTTTTGATTTAACCACCAAATTTTTGGCGGCAACCTCCTGAGTTCAACGCTAAAAGGTTTAATGCTACGATTTTGCTAATGCATGGAAAAAAGAAGGTTTAAGCAACAACAAAACGAGCACGATTAATTATCCTATCTGGAATGTTTTTGCAGGCATTATTTTCTAATCTCTACCTTCTAGTGTTACGATATATAAAAAGCAATATTTTTTAAGTTTTTTTCTTCGATTTTATGTGCTTCCTTGTAAAGTCATGCTCCGCTACTGTTTTTTGTGCATTTGAACAACGAAAAACCAAAACTCTGTTGCACATTGGCCGCGTCCCAATCGTCGCATAGCCAACAGCAGTTTCGGTACTCATTTGAAGTTCCCCCGACCCCACTTCGGCGCAACCTCACTCAAACACTCGACTGATAAGGTGTTATCGCAAGGCTACGCACACGTTTAAGAAGTCTCAACTTGCACAAAGACATAAATTACGAAGGTTTTAAATTAAATAGGTTAAAGTATAAACTGGTGCATGTGACGTACAGTCCACGCCTGCGGAACATTTTTAGCTTTAATTAAAGTAAACTAATGTTAATTGGTTTACACTATGAGCCATCAATAGTGGCACGAAAGAAATGCGATACTGCTGCACGGCTTCCTGTCCTAGTAGGAAATTGTTTTACTTATAAATTAAAAGAAAAAATGAAATCTAATAGGTAAAAAACTTACCGGGTAAAATATTTTCTTGGCAAAAGCTGCTATTATCCAGAGGTTGTCCAGACGATTCACGAAAGACAACGAGCACCTATACCGCCATCGAGTTCTCGATTGCGCGAAGTTTGGCTGGCGGTATAGTCGGATGCTCCCACTCGCTTCGCCTTCGGCTTCAAATATTCTTGCGTCACTATGTCGAGGCCGATATCCAGGACACAAGATGGAATATTTGGATGGCGTGCTGGTGATTACCCCAAAAGGCTGTTGGATATACTACACGTGAGAAATGTCTTTTAGGAAATATTTACTTCTAGCCATATTTTACAGAAAATAAAGACAACTGATTGTAAGCATACTTTCATTTTTAAAGATTAGCAAAACTAGGGTTGCTAGATATGCTGCAAAAAAAGGTAGTTGTTTACAAACCGGTCTCGTCGCCCGTTTTACTGAAATTTCATATACGTTTTTGTTAAGGCGTTGATCACGAATCCGAAGAATCGTTTTTTGGGCACGTTGGTTTTCGAGATATCGATCTACATACAGCCTAGGGCGCCATGAAAAAATAGGCGCCAGACAGGGTAGTCCTTAAAAAGTTTAGGTCGGGTTGGGATGTTAGGAGCCACGCAGGAAGTAACTTTTTTTGCTCTTTTGCTCTTCAAAAATTTGTAGATTTTTGGTGGTATTTATCCTAACAATAGGCGCTCCGGGAATTCCAGCCTAGGGTGCCCCAAACAGTTAATACGGCCCTGGATTTAGTGCTTGATTTGTGTATGGTCGACGGTTTGGTTTCCATACTGTATATATTGGGCCTCACATAAATTAGCGTTATTAGAATTTTTTTGTTGTGACCACATTTTCAATCATACAAAGCGGGACAAATGGGAAAACAAATAATAGGATGGATTATTTTTTTCTTTAAATTTTTGTTGATGAACAAAAAAACGTATTCAACTCCGCTAAAACGTTTCAATGGAAAACGATCTATTGGTAAATTGATAAACAAAATTCCTTGTCTCCCAAGAAAAAGGTCCTCATCCAGGGGCGGTCATATAAACTTTCCGATCATCATTAAATGTCCATATTTGGAGTTAGGTGTGTTTAGGTACAATAAAAATTAATCCGTTACAAAGGATGTGACATAAAAGGGGGGCATGGCCCCATGGCCCCCTTATGACCGCCCCTGGCCTCATCTTTGTATATGTACGTTTACACCCAGTCTGACAAAAAAGCGGGACATTTTTGAAAAACAGGCGGGACACAGCCAAAAGAGGGACTGTCTCGCTAACATCGGGACATGTGGTCACTTTATTAAAAGGAAACCTTTAGAAAATTTTATCTGGTATCCACGAGGTTTGCCAAAAAATGGAGATTTTTGCTCAATACTACACCTGTATTTTTGATGATATCGAAAAAAGATAATTGGGATTAAAAATAACTTTCAATTGTGCAAAAACGGTGAAAATTCCACTCCACATAGGATTTGTTTTTACGTCCTACCTGTCATTCACATACATAATTAAAGAAACTGTTATTTTCTACTAGTTATAGAATCTTAGACGTATACCATAATATAAAAGAATGTACTGTTTTTAGTCCCGAAATGACATTTGTATACAACTACAGTTAGTTAAATAATATCTTAGGACTGGAGTACCAGAAGTAATTGAAGAGCAAACGAAAGCTAGGTATAAGTCTAAAAAATCAAAATGTACATTCTTTATCAATTCTAGTAATATAAATTTAATATGATATAAAAGAATAAACAATGTTAAAGTATTAATTTATATTTTCTTACTTGCGTATCTGAAAGAGGGTCACTTTTCCGCAGCAGTTCGGAAAAGTACTTTCCGCCGTACTTGGATATTGAACCAAATTTGGGTGTCGCAATGAAGGATTTTCATGCACTTCATGTTTAAAAGAAAATTTTGCTTTAGCCAAACCAACTCAAGAGGTAAAAGAAATACATTCTGCAAACACGAATATTTCCACAACAAAAAAAAATCATTTAATCCACTATTAACCTGCAAAATACCACAAATTGTGCCTACCTTTACCTACAATAATAATAGGTATATAATAATTACAAGTAGGGTATATACACTATTCAGGACTGCTATAGGCTATGTTTTATTATGATTGAAGTTCAGAGAAAAATATTATTAACCCGCAACAAAGTGGGTGGTACAATTGGCAAATTTGAAAATACTGGGTTAGTAAAAATACCGCAACTTTAAAATATTTTTTAAACCGCTAAACTACATTTACCACATTTGGTATCTAAGGTGTTTTGGACATGTGGAATTAAATAGTGATACTGGCAGTAATGCCAGATTTCCCAGTTTTGTGCTATACCTAGTTTTTTTCAGTTTTTTAAATAGAATGTTCCATTTATTTTTATTGCATTAAAGTGGACGGATCATGTTTAGTAAGTCTCTAAATTTTCAAAATTCTGTCTGTATTAGTTGTTGAGATATGATACACTAAACTTTCAGCTAAAAGTAGTTTAGGGCCTAAATATCTTTAAAACCGCTAAAGCTATGTTTACAAAATTTGGTATTTAGGGGTTTTTGGCATGCCTTAATGACCAGTGATATTACCATTGTTATCAAATTTTTAAAAAAATTGCGGCGTTATCTTACTATCTTATATCTTGGTAACTGGTAAAAATTAAATTTTGAAAATTTAGAATGTTACCAAAGTTGGCAAGGTCCTTTTATTGCAATTAAAATAAATAGGACATTTTATTGAAAATACCAAATATATTATCTCGTCACCTCAATTGTAAAACCAACTAACCCCAGTTTTAATAAAAACTGTGATTTTGATGTCATCTTTAGTCTAATTTTATAAGGCTAAAGATGGCATCGCATTTTACTAAACCTGTAGTTTTACAATTAAAGAGACGATATGACAACAATGACAGTAACACTTTTCAGTTGTACTTGCCCAGAAACCCTTAAATGCTAAAATTTGTTAAACGCCGCTTATGTGGTTTTAGAGATATTTTACACACATCTGAACTTTTTACCTTTAATGTGATATTGTCATATCTTAGCTACTAGTAAAAATGGAATTTTTAAAATTTGTGGACCTATAAAATTTAGTCTGCGCAATTTACTGCAACAAAAATAAATGGGATATTTCATTTAAGAAACTAAAAAGAAACGTGTAGCACAAAACAGGAAAATCTGGCAACAGTGCCGATATTACTATTAAATTTTTCATGCCAAAACAATTTTTATAATATTTTTTTGACTTTTTTGAATTTTCTAAAAATACCGAAAATTTTATTTGGGAATGCGGCTAGTTCCGGACAAAGTCTAGTCTAGTCTAGAAAGAAAACTCTCAACAAATTTTAAGTAAATCGGTCATGTAAAACTTGAGAAATCGTGGGTACCGTCTTGAAAAAAACAGTGTCGAGAAAAACACATTTTAAGTTTCTCGTCAAGTTTTTGCAGTAACGGCCAGACTAAAGAGCGATAAGCGACAAGCATGCGATTTTCGTGGGAGCGATTTTTCGCAGTGTCAAGGCTGCATGTTAATTTGTTAAGCGATTTTTTCAAAACTAAAGCGTAAATGCAAGTGGCCACACAGACACCCAGCAGGTGGACAAAAATTAACATGCAGCCTTCGCAATGGAAAAAATCGCCTCCCCTAAAATCGCACGCTTGTCGCTTGTTTCTCTTCAGTGTGGCCGTACGGAACGGCCAGGTTGAAGATTATGCAAGCGAGCATTTTTTTAAACCTAATGCGTAAATGCAAGTGGCAAAACCGACACTCAGCGGGGGTCAAAAGTAACATGCAGCCTTCGTACTGAGATAAATCGCTCGCTCGTTTGTCGCTCGCGCGATTTTCAGTCTGGCCATTCCCTAAGGTATAAGGGCCAGACTAAAAGCGCGCTAGCGGCAAACGAGCGAGCAGTTTTTCGCAGTGCGAAGGCTGCATGTTAACTTTCGACGGCTTTTTAAGTGTCGGTGTGGCTACTTGCATTTACGCAATAGGTTTTGAAAAAATCACTCGCTCGCTTGTTGCTTGCGCGCCTTTTAGTTTGGCCGTTCTCTAAGTCATGAAATGATATTTTAGACTTACATTTATTTAATTTGCCATTCCCGCTTCATACATCCGACCTTTCTCGTCGAAAAAACTATTTTCCTTGTTTCTCTCTTCCAACCAAGCAGTTTTAACCTATACTGATGCACTGAATGCTCGTATATCAGGGCGATCAATCCGGGTGTTGTTCGATTGGTTTCGGACAAGCCAATTTGGATGTCGCTTATTAAAATACAAAAAGAAAAACTATCTTTAAAAATAGTTTGAATTTTGAAAAATCCTGTTGTATAGTTAAACTTTAAAAATATGAAAGAAAAAAATGGTTTTTTAAATTCTACAACTAAATAACCAGTTAAATACATATACTAAACCGGTTATCTTCAGGGTGTTACAAAATGTTGTTAAAAAAATTGAGGGCAAATTCTACTATTGAAAATTGGAAAAAAGTTTTTATATACATGGGTCCGAAAATTCCTCGTTCTTAAGATACAAGGTGTTAAACTTGTAACAAAAAATAAAAAAAAATTTATCCTTAAATATCCTTTTCCAATTTTGTGTTTTAATTTGGCAATATTAATATTTATTGCTTTAAGGAAGTAATTTATCACTAACTTGATTACATTAAATAAGTTCAGTGGCATGTTAAGCGGCAACTCAAAAATGTTACTTTCAAAAAATCCGTACTCCACTGACTGTGTAATTGAATGTAACATTTTTGTGCTTTCTTTAAATTAAGCACATTCAAATACATTTTTTATTCTCTCTCTTGTCCTTATTTTGTTGGTATTTTGTTTAGTGTAAGAGAGAAAAAATACTTATTTGCATATTTGTAGATAAGAAAAAAGTTTAATATTTTTTATTAACAATTATTATGTAACAGCAACAATAAATCTTTTTTAAATCAGGTTTACATTAAGTCTAATAATTTGTATAAGTATTTTCAAAAATTTGCGGTCCCATATTTATATGAACTTTTCTTTATATTTTTTAATGATGAACTTACCCTTATATATTCTTAACAACATTCTGCAACACCCTGTATATCTTAATTTTAAGTGCTAATATACATCTTTCTTTTCTGGACCAAATCTGCCCTGAAACTACTGACATTTTTTAGAACTACATTTTTACGAATAAGCAATGATAAATATATTGTTTTTAATAGTAGATAAATACAGGGTGTGCCAAAATAAACTTTCACACTTTTTAACTAATAATAACTTTTTATCTGTTAGGCCTATCTTTTTTATTTTTAAAGGGGTAATGGGTAAATATGTTTTCTCTTAGTTTGCTAAAATTGGTCAAACAGATTTAGACAGGACCGGACTTACGGGACTTTTTCCAAAATCATGCATTTAACTTCGTTGCAAAATAAATCTGATTTAGGTACAATTAATCTAACACGTTTATCTTATAGACTAACTATTATCAATTTTAGGCGAAGAACCAATTTAAAAACGGTATTTACCAATGGGTTATGTTGACTTTTAAACAATGTATCATATGTCAAAGTTGTCACCAATTATTACCGCGGTTATAATTGGTTGAACGCGTAAAATTGATGTTTTGGAAATGATTCAATAAAAGCGAATCTGTCAACATTTTTTTAATTTAGGAATTATAATTATTTTTGATGAATAATGCTCCCCATAAAGCACGCATTTCTTTCGATTTTAAAAAGAACTTTTTTAGTGGGGTCATTTTGGTCATAAGACGTCATCGGACCAAAATTATGACGTCATTTTGGCGTCATTTCACTGACGTGTTTTTGGCGTCGGTAAAGTGACGCCTTTTTGACGTCACTTGTTGGTCATACGAACTCATAAAAATCCAACGCCGTGTTAAGAAAACCTGTGATAATATTAGATTGATCATACGTTCATCCGTAATTTCCATGCGCTAAAGAAACAACGAACGGAGACCGTATGTCGTTCGTTTCTCTCGCTTGCCGCTGTTGCCAGATTAGTAAGATTTCCCACTTTTTGTTTTTAATTTGTTTCAGGGAACTTATTTTGAAAGAGTTATTGATGTTATAGATATTATAATAGATGGTATTTATTTGGGTACACGCCAAAATAAAATTGAAAGTACTAAAAAACCAAAAAATATTAAACAAGTAAAAAGATAATTAAAAATCGACGTTTCGGTGGCAATATTATCAATATATTATTATTATCATTATTCAATATCATACGTCGATTTTTAATTATCTTTTTACTTGTTTAATATTTTTTTTTTTAGTACTTTCAATTTTATTTTGGCGTGTACCCAAATAAATTTACTACTATTAAATGAATCCGCCAAACTACAGAACATATCTTCAATATAGATATTATATAGATACAAAATTAGCATATTATAGTAAATTGTAGTATTAGCCTAATGGTAAATAAAATTAAATTTTTTGCAACGAAATTTAATGCATCATTTTGGAACAAGTCCCGTAAGTCCAGTCCTCTTTAAATTTATTTGACCAAATTTGGCAAACCTAGAGAAAACATATCTTTCTATTAGGCCCTGTTTTTGTTTTGTAACCTAAAGCAAAAGTACAAACTGATATTATCCAGTGCTGTAGTTACAATTTTTTTTTATTTTATATTTTTACCTGTTTATTTTTTCATTATTAAATTGTGGAGGATATAATACTTAATATTCCTTTTGTATTTTTAGACCATAAAATGATGTTTTTGATTTTAAAATTAAATTTCACATACTAGGCCATGACACAGACTTTATAGCCAGAGAATAAAGTAGCCCTCAGTTTATTATTTGTTTATATTTTACAGCAACATCTAGTAGCAATATGGATGTAAATATTTGATACTGGTCAAATCTAATAATAATCAACTATTTTATTTTTAATTTTTGTTACTTTAGCTGTTTAAAACAATGCAAAAAATTAGGTGTTATATATATTGTTGTAAACCTTAAAAAAAACAATTTTTTGATTATATATATTTTATTTAAAAAATTCAAGTTTGAATAATATTTTAAAAATTAAAACATTAATATTTATTTTAAGTACCCCACTGGATTCTACTTAAAAGGTATAAAACTTTTGTATCTAAAGTTTATTTCTCTCTCCATTAATGTCTGAATAATAAAACATAATGAAAACTAACAAATTTTGAGAATCGCCCTGTATCTTTTAAACCAATCAAGTTAGCGTAAATCTAAAATCGCTATTAAAACATACACTAAAAAGAGGACGAGACACGTATCTTAGTTTTTGTATTTCTTACAGGTACCCTATAATCCCAACCAAAAAAACACCCTGTACAGTTTTCGCGTTAACAAACACATCGCTAATATTATTTTAATTTTTTTTTCAGTAAAATGAATTTAGTGAATTTATTTGAAAAAGATTGGTCAATACGTCAATGTTGCAACATTTATTTAATAAAATGGGAGGTCATAAGTGGCGTAGATAATTTTATTTCTTGGAGGGGGAATGGATAATAAAATGGATGAAGTATGTTTGAACCTCGTTTTGTATGTCAAAATCGAAAATCGGTCTGAAAAAAATGTTAAAAGCAAAAAAAAATGTACTTCAAAAATACATATTTACGGAGTTTATTTGTAGTAAAACCTATTTTACTTTGAATAAAAAACCAATAAAAAGGTAAAAAGGTCCCACAAATTACAAACCCCACTTCATAACCTCGTTCTTATTACCCCTACTAAAAATTTGTAAACCTTCCTGGGGGTTAATTATGCCCCTTTACTCCCGCCCCCTTACCTACGCCAATGTAGGAGGTAAAGCAAATTAAGCGATAAAACATACGCTTAACATGTCTACTCTATACACTAATTACTGTAGAATCATATAGCAATATGACATACATATACCCAGAAATAGTTCGTATTTAGGAGAGAGTGGGGTAAAATGATCCCTTCTGGTTAAAATGATCCCTTAAGTTTTGGCCATACTTGTAGCACTATCTACATACCAATACGTGGTAACAATCCTCTATTTACCCTTTTAAGTAGGATTCATTTTAGTTTTTAACAAATAAGCAGTAAGTGAATGTTTTGATTTTTTCGTGTTTGATGTAAGGTAAGCCATACACTTTTATGAGATTTTTCAGGTTATGTAGTGTGCAATAAAAGTTTACTTTAAGGCTTAGATAGCTTTAATTAATATATAATTATTTTGTTGATTAAGGGTATGTTAAAAAAAAATAATATTAAATACGGTCATGCCAAATGGGGTAAAATAATCCCCCAAAAAGAGGTACAAAAAAAATAATGAAGATAAAGATAACAATACGGAGTACCTATTTTACGTTGAGATATATTATAAATCGACAGGCGAAAAAGGCTAGATCCAATAAAACAGCAGTTTAAAGTAGGCCCATGATTAGGGAAATAAAGAAATAGAGTCGTTCGTGTGGGCCGTCTGCTTTTACTTTTCTTTAAGTCATATAAGAATAGGATTAAAATTAAGAATGTTTTTTAATATTAAAGAGTTCTGTTTTTCTCTGATTTTCGTGTAATTTTTCTAGAAGGGTAAAATAATCACTATATTTTTTTTAATAAGAAAGTTTATTACAAAAATGTTTTCTGTTTTACATAAAGAAATTATTTGTATTTCTTGATATTACCCATAACATAGCCAGAATATCAAAAAGGTGTTACGTTCATTACTAAAAATATTTTTTTCTTGGGGGACCAATTTGCCAACCCCCAAAAATCACTTTCTGCGTACGGCCCCAAAAAGCGATGTTATAAAACAAAAAAAGGAGAAAAGTGGAAAGAAAAGAGATTATCAAAAAGTATAAGATTAGGATTACGACAACAAGGTTTAAAGAATAGTAAGTGGGTTATTTTTGCACAATTGCATTGAATTAAAAAAAAGGTTTTTATTTAAGAAAAATGCAGTGGCGTAATACTTTTTTCCTAAAAATATTTACCTTAAAACCCCTCACACATGGTACAATTTTTTTTCTTGTATGCCAAAAAATGTCTTCTGGTGCAAAAGGCGCGTCTCTCAAGTTTTTAAAACTATATATGAATGGGTATAAAAGTTATTAGAAAAAAAAAACAATATTTCTTAAAAGAAATTCAACACCCGATACAAAAAGTTAGACGTTTAAGACATATAATCATGTAAAGTTTGTTTCTTATTTTTTGGTAGAAAATCACCTTTTAATTTTTTTTTAATTTTTTTAAAAACACCCTGTTTACTGTATAAGCATAAGTTAAAGGTATATCGGCCAGTAAAGCAATAACAAAGGATGTACGTGCCTCATCCCATCCGAAATGTTTACATGCCGCTATTCACGTTGGACTGTCTCTTTTCCTGACATTGCCTATGTGTTATGTTATTTAGCTGATCCGGTAGAGTTTTTTATAACATTTTTTGTAAACTGGACATAAAATACGATTATTTAAGATATTTTGAGTTAAATTTTACCTACCATTAAATAAAGCAGTTGTAGCAGAACTTGGAAAACTATATTAAAAGATAAATAAAATAATTATTATAAAAAAGCATTAATATACACTCCTGGACAAAAAACAAATAAAATGTTTCAATTTTAATTATGATTTGGTTCATTTAAAGCTCCTTCCAATAAGTATAATATTTAATATAAGGATTACAAAGAGTTTAATTGGATTTGATCTTATACAGGGAAGATCCAAATGTTGCATTTTGACCCAAATTCTCGAACACCTTATGGCATAATTTAACAATTTTTTACCATTGCATTGGATTTTAAAGCCTTATCTTTTCTTAACATTTCCTTTTTTTTTTAATTTATATCAGTATGTCCGTTCTAAAAGAAAATACAAATTTTTAAATAAGACAATGAAACTTGTGTATTGGGTTATAATTTTACATCTCCCTTAAAATTTTTATTTTTTATTATAAAACTAATTAAAAATATCAGTTTATTAAGTTGGTTTCGTAGTTTCCAAATCAGTTAGAATTTTGTTATCTCTTAAGATATACAGGGTACGACAAAAACTATATTAAAAAACCTGTATATTGTATCACCAGTAAAAATATCCATTAAGAGTTACAGTTAGAAGGCCGAAAAAAGCGAATTTTCCAGATTTTTTCTGAGAAAATATTAAATTTATTGATTTAAAAATTTGTACACATATTATGGTATTATTTACCTGTATTTTAAAACTTAGTGTTAGTAAAAATATTTGTTTGGTAAGGAGCTACAGCTGATCTTCGTGAGCTCTTCTCAAAAAGACGGTAAACTGGATTCTTTGAAATTAACAAAACCAAACAGATTTCGTTAAAGTAATGGCAAATACAGTAATTAATCGAAGGAATAAGGAAAATAAGTTTTTTTGACAAATTGCCTGTTTTTCAAACAAAAAAAACGATTTTTGAGCAAAATTTCGGCTTTAAATCATTATAATAATAATGAATAAAATATTCAATTAATTACTAAAAAATATATTTAAAAAGCTTAAGGTAAAATTTGAAACTAATCGGGTTTAGCCGTTTTTGAGTAATGTTGGTCACCGACTTTGAAAACACCATTTTGAGAAAAACACATAAGAGCACTCTGCGTGTAACTCTAAAAATATTTACCGGAATGATATGAAATTTTTGTGTGTATTCCTAAATGTATGGACATAAGGAAAATTTTTTTTTTTTTGTTTAATTCTAACTGTATATAACCCCTTAAAGAACTTTAAAAATATACTGCATTTGTCATACTTATCTTTATTAGTTTCGAAAATATGATCATTTAAATTTTAAGTTTTCCGAATATGTCCGCAATATAGCGTACCGGGTGGGCCAAGTTTGGCGCTTTTTATAGGAAACTTATGTTTCTGAATTTTTACACAAAAACTGACTTCTATTTTTGTGGCTCAAATTGCAAGCCAAACTTACTTGTGAAAACCGCAATTCACTATCTTGCGTCATTTACTCGCTACAGCGTGTTTCTTAATTTCGTGCGTTTTATTTTTTCCTTTATAAGTTTTTTATTTTTTTAGATTTTTTAAATCTGTAAAATCTTTTTACAGCAACTTTTATACAAATTGCAGATATACTCTTGATTTATTTTTTTAGGTGACCTGTTTTTGACTTATTTATTTATTTTTGAAAATTTGTACTTAAACACCCTGTATATTATTTCAATATTAAAATGCTTTAAAAAATACCTTTTTAAAAATGTATTACACTTTCTATTTCTTTTAATCCGTTTTTAAGATTGCCTATTTTGTCATTTATTAATAATATTGGCTAGAAAGTAGGCTACGAAAACATAAAACAGTAATCATGATTTACTTTGAACAATCTCAATATAAGTTTGGTATTTTATTGACTTTTATGGCATGAAACATTTATGATGATAATAATTTAATAACGTAAATAAGTGTAAAAATAATTATTTTTTTAAGAGTAAATTAATTTATTCTGTTGATATTTTGCCCTAAGAACTTTTTAATCAGGTTTTATTAATATGTTGTAATTTATTGTACGAAATTTACCAATAAATTTAACCCTTATAGCATAAAGCTTGCATTTTTTCCATGGTCATCTTTAATTTACTTGCATACGTAAAAATAATTGTCATTTGTTACATTAAATTACAACGTATTAATAAAACCTGATTAAAAAGTTCTTGGAGCGAAACATCAACAGAATAAATTAATTTACCCCTAAAAGAATTTTTTTCTTACCCTTATTTAAGATAATGAATTATTATTATAAATGGTGTTCCGCTATAAAAGTCAATAAACTACATGAGTTGATTGTTTAAAGTAAAACATGATTACTGTTTTTATGGCGTACTTTCCAGTCAATATCAGTAATAAATGACAAAATGAGCAATATCTCAAAAAAGGATTAAAAGTGCATGTGCATCTGCATAAAAAGTTGCTACAGATTTCAAAAATCCCCAAAAAAAAGTTATAAAGGCTTGAAGAAAACGCATGAAATTAAAAACACGCTGTAGCGAGTAAACGACACAAGATGTGAGTTTCGGTTTTCAAAAGTAAGTTTGGCTTGAAATTTTATCCATGCAAATGGGGGTCAGTTTTTGTGCAAAACACACAGAAACATAAGTTTCCTATAAAAAGCATTGAATTTGGCCCACCCTGTAGACTATATTGGGAAAACTTAAAATTAAGATGATCATATTTTCGAAATTAATAAGGATAACTAGGACACATTTAGTATATGTTTGAAGTTTTTTAATGTATATTTTTACTGGTAATAGAATATACAGGATTTTTTTAAATTATAGTTTTTGTTGTACTCTGTATATCTTAAGAGATAACAAAAATCCGATTACTGATTTGAAAACTACGAAACCAACTTAATAAACTGACATTTTAAAATATTTGTTATCATCAAAAATAAAAAATTTAGGAGAGATGTAAAATTATAAGTTAACACCCTATACACAAATTTTTTTGTTTTATTTCAAAACTTCTATTTCCTTTTAGAATTGAGATACTGATATACGAGTAAATAAAAAAAAGAAAATATTAAGAACAGATAGGGCTTTAAAATCCAATACACTGGTAAAAAATTGAGACGTTTCAGCTCTTTCTGATAGCAACTTTTAAAGCTACCTATACAGGTTGTCTGGAAATTACCCGTCAGGATTTCGGTGGGCGATTCTGCACATAAAAATTAATGCAACAGACTTTTAAAAAAAAAAAAAATAGAAAACTCAAAATTAACTGAGATACAGGATGTTGAAGAAAACATTTTTTTTTGTTTTTTTTTGAATAACTTTTTTCTAGTGCACTAATTTTTGTTAAATTTAACAAATTACCCATAAACGTTTGTTTTCAAGGCTTGCTTTGTTAATAAAACGACTTTGTATTTCTTTCGGTTGCTGAAACCCCACTTGTCACCCACGAATTCGGGACACCCTATATAGGGGGCCATTTTTAAATTTTGTTCAGTACCAAAGGGATTAAATGTGTCTAAATAAAGACCTCTGATGAAAAATTTTATAGTGGAAAAAATCTGTGCAAAAAAGTGAGCTATTGAATATCCCGCGGAGTTTCCTCGGGGTAAAAATGTGTAAAGGAATTCGCGAATGGCTTATAATTTAATTTTCTACCTTTAAATATTTCTAAGGCTCTGTAATAAATTTATTTGGTCAAAATATTTTGCGCATTGAAGTTATGAACCACCTCCCAATTCTAGTCGTCAGTTTCAACTTCGTGGTAATAAACATTTGCAATAACTTTGCCTCTTAACTTAACGTCTTTAATTTTAATTTATTACTGCCGCGCTAAAAAGACATGAACTATTAAATATACCGCGGCGTTTTCTCGGGGTAAAAATTTGCAAAATAAATTTGAATGGCTTAAATGTTCATTTTTAACTTTTAAATATTTCCTGATAAAGCTCACTAATAAATTTTGATAGCCAAAAAAATTGCGCATTAAAATTATGAACTATTAAATATTCCACTGGTCCACTTCCTATTTTTTACCGCTAATTTCAGCTTCGTGATAACGAAAATTTGCAATAAATTCGTTAATAGCTTGGATTTTAATTTCTTACCAATAAATAATTCTAAATAAAGCCCTCTGATAAATTTTAATAGTCAAAAAATTTTGCGCATTGAAGTTATGAACTATTAAATATTCCAATGGGCCACCTCCTAATTTAAGTCGCCAGTTTCAGCTTCGTGGAAACAAAAAATTGCAATAAATTCCCAAACGGCTTCGTTTTTAATTTCTTACTATTAAATATGAAAAAAATGAAACCCTATAATATATTAAAATAGTCAATAAATTTTGCTCAAAAAGTAAATAAGTTATTGAATAATTTTGCGAATTGAAGTTATGAACTATGGAATATTCCACTGGGCCACCTCTTAGTTTAAGTCGCCAGTTTCAGCTTCGTGGTAACAAAAATTTGTAGTAGATTCGCGAACGGCTTTGATTTAATATCTCACTGTTATTATTATTATTTTTTTTTTGTTAATTAAACCCCTCTGATGAATTTTGATAGTCAAAAAAATTGGCGCAAAAAGTTATGGGTTATTGAATATCCTGCGGCTCTTCCTCGGGGTAAGAAATTGCAAAATAATTCGCGAATGGCTTATATTTTAATTTGTTACTGTTAAATATTTCTAAGTAAGGCCCTCTAATCAATTTTGACTATCAAAAGATTTTGCGCATTGAAGTTATGAACTATGAAATGTTTCACTGTGCCACCTTCTAATTTTAGTAGCCAGTTACAGCTTCGTGGTCACCATCGAATTTGGGACACCCTATATAGGGGGAATTATGTAATAAATCTGCGAACGGCTTTGCTTTCATTTTATAATATTAAATATTTCTAAATAAATCCCTCTGATAAATTTTGAGAATCAAAAAACTGTGCGCAAAAATGTTATGAGTTATTGAATATACCGGAATTTTAAACGGAAAAAAAATAGTATGTGCACTAACTGAGCAAAAAAAAAAACGCCTTTTTTTGAAAATACATATCGAAAATATTGTTTAGGATGACAAAAGAAAAATATCGTGAAAGTTTGAGTCCTTAATATAAATATTTAGTTTATATGTAGGTCTATCTCTTTTAATTCAGATTTTCTATTTGTACTTTGATTTCTGCGTCAAAGCTGCCAAATTAAGGTAAAAATATCTGCACATATACCTTTAAGAAATTAAACGTTTTATTAAAAATTTTTGCCAGACGAACCGTTTTCGAATAATAATTAAGCTTCAAATGTATTTTTTTCTAATTACAATTGTACAAAATAAAAAAGGGAAATCTAAAAATATACCAATGGTTAAGTTTGATTATTCAAAAACGGTCAATCTTGCAAAAATTATCGTTTTTTGTTGGCAATTTAATTTTCTAAAGGTGCGTATAAATTTTTCACCTCGTCCAAATTAAAGGAGGGAAACCTCTAAATATTAATATTAAGAGCTCGATATTTTCTTTTGTCACCCTAAATAATATTTTCGATATGTATTTTTCAAAAAAAGGCGTTTTTTTGCTCAGTTAGTGCACATACTACTTTTTTCCGTTTAAAATATTTTTTAATTTTTACCTTAGGTTCCATAAATAATAATTTTTACATACAGGTGTCCAAAAAGGTAAGATCATAAATAATAGGGGTAATAGAGTAAGCCAAAATAATATTAATACTTCATATAAAAAAAACTTCTATCGCGCTTCGTTAGGGAGTTACTGATTTTTAAAGTTATATATAAAAAAACTTAATTAAATTATAACTTTCGAACTGTTGCTACAGTACCGATGATATATATTTACGCAACTAAGTAACCTCATACTTAATTCATAGGAAAACGGCAATGTAGTAAGTTTGAATTATACAGGGTGAGATTTTTTTATTTATGCACACAGCTAACAAATTTTACATTTTGCTTTAACCGTTTGATTCTTTTATCTTTTTCTATATAAAAGGTATACTTAATTTAAATCGATATACAGAATACAGATGAAAAAAATTTAATTTATAATTTTATCATATTTTAATTTTTTTATTACATACAAAATGCTGGTATGTCTGGATTTTAAATAGACAAGGATAGAGGATCAATCGCCGTTTCGAAAAGTGGCACAATTTGAAGAAAGGGTCTGCGGGATGGCAGGGCATGCGCATACGCACTCCCAATGTCAAAATCGGCGGTATATTCAAAAACATTGATTTATTGAGTAAATATACATAAAACATTAATAAAAAGTGTAAAATGTGGTTTATACTGAAATTTATTAATATTTTAATGACTAAATATTGGTAATTTAGTGCTAATGGTGTATTAAAATCTATTTGGTAGAAGACTATTTTTTCTTAGATTGGAATAGGTTAATGTGGAAAAATGTATAGGTATAAATTTTAGGAAATGAGAACTGAAAATAAAAATCTAAATAGAATTATTTCTTGAAAACTAAACTTTTATTGCGAGATTACTTATTTAGCATAAAAAATGGTACTAAATGTAAAAGAAGTGTATAATTTTAAGAAATATATGAAAATAGCATGCTCAAACTTACCAACCAAATAAATTTTAGATTTATGTTGATCCTATTTAGTTGAAAGGTATTATAGTCTATAAGTTAATATTACCTACTTATACTAAGAAAAGCGTAGTAGGATTTCAGTTTCCATAGGCCACTGTGCTTGGTCCATTTTATTCGATATCTACATACTTGTTTTTTAGGTATGAGGAAGCAGATAAGATTGTAGGTTTTAATTAACAATGAAAATTTAAGTTTCCACATTACTGGATACTTATTTTGAAATAAAATACTTTTGTAATAGAAGCTCAAAAATGCTCGTTATTGCAGAAAAAAATCCTAATCCTAAACATTTTTTTCCACAAATTTTCAATATTGACAAAAATAAGTGTACTTTCCTCTTAATATAAATTTATATTTTTTAAGATCTTTCATATACCTACCACTGAAAACAATTAATATCAAATGGTTAAATTTTTCGTAAAATTAATAGTAAGTTTGCCTTATGGTACGAACTTAAGTAGACACACTCTATATCTTGGTTTGTACCTTAACTGGGTCAGTTATTAAGTTTTTAAGTGTTTAGGCTTTAGGCCTTTTTATTTTTTCGCTTTAGTATAATTTTTATCACAATTAATACTTTTTAAACTGATCATTTGTCTGTCTTTTACAGTTCAAGCAAATTTTTTAAATAGAGAGTGACGCACACAGAAATCCTCTATTGGTTCATTGTGCTTTTACCTCCAGCAAGATATTCTTTTTCCTACGACCACTTGTGAAAATAGCAAATAGCACACTGGTTTCATGCATGGAAAATGCGTTATATCACACTAGTGTTGCAAGTACTTTACAGCACTAGTGTTGCAAAAGTACTTTACAACACTTGTGTGATATATATTATGATGTCATTCTATAAACTGCTATTAGTTGGTTGCCTAAGGACATGTTATTGTCATAAATTAATAAATACTAGTGTACTCAGGCATTCGAACTATTGAGCGCGGTGATTAGCCTTGATGGTACAGTTCTGTTAGTGATGGCTAAATTGTACTCTTCGCGTATTTTTGCAATAGTTTACTATGTTTATGAAACTTAGTTTAGTAGTGTTTTTTCTTACTTTACTTTGACTTTAGGTTATGCATTTACAATTTTCATATTTTTTCTTAAAAATATGAGGAAAAACTGTTATTTTTACTTAATTTTACATGTGATGTTCAGTTTCATTAACTCGTTTTACCAATTTTACCCCACCCAGCACCCCTTTTCACTCCCCGGTCCCGTAAGTTTATTTACTGATATTTTTAAAAAACGGAATATTTTGGATATGACCACTTACGTTTTATTTAGAAGAGTGTCTAAAATATGTAAGAATCGATAATTTTTAAAAAACTCTTATAATAGCAGAAAACCGTATTAAACTATTAGCATTATTACCTAACAAAACCATACAATTTTTATTAAGTGAGGGCCTTTTTAAATTCCAAAATGATAAAAGTTATATAATGCTTCTAGGTAGGTGATTTTCGATGTAAAAATATTGTCAAAACAGTATAATATAGCAGTGAGGAGAAGTATATATCACACTAGTGTTGCAAAGTAAATATCACCCTAGTGTTGCAAAGTTCTCAATTGTTTTTTATTTTTTCTGAACAGACAAACTTTAATTTTTTTTTTGGTGAATAATTTGTGGTCGTAGGAAAAATAGTGTACAGTACTCGTGTGAAAATGACTTTCTTACACTCGTGGGTTGTCGCACTCGGCTAACGCTCTGCTACAATATTCCCACTCGTGTGAAATTAGTCATTTTCCACACTTGTAATGTAATAGACTATTACGGATGTATATAAAATCTTAATGTATATAATGTTTTGTTACATAAATAAATCCTAGATAAAGTGTTAATTTGTTTTTATTCAAAAAAAAACAACGTAAATAATTTAAAAATAATTTATTAAAAACCCATAAATTTCCACAAAATTTTGTTTCAATAATTTATATCTATAACACAGGTCACACGTAAAATCAAACCGAATAAAACACAAAACAAATATACAGCCACAATAATCACAAAACATCAGCCATATTAAACATGTGAAAGTCAAGAGTTTTGACATTTATAACAGCCAATAGCAAGCCGGAAAAACAACCTCCTATGCGCATGACGAGTAATCCCGCTGTGTTAAGTTAACCATCAAACCGGTGAAAGTTCGCAAGATATTTGGCTGATAGTATGGATTCAGACACAAAAATGTTACGTAAAAAGTGCGTACTGAAACAAAAATTATAAATAAATCCATACTTTTAACCAAGCACGTCCTTTTTACCAACGTTAAGCAAGAATAAAATAAAACTTTGACGAGCTCTTTTGGTCGCTGAACACAATCACCAGTCGCAGGTGTGTGCCATTTCTTAGTTGGTGGGGGTAAATCAGTTTTAAAAACAGGGCGTAGAAGTAACGAAAAAATATTAGACATCATTATACAGCGTGTCCACTTATGTTCGCACCATATGGAAAACTTTTTTATTATTAATTTTACGAAAAAGATTTTCTTTATAAAAAGTTCTGCATGGTCTAAAACCCAAAATGCAATTATGAGGTTTTTTTTGCAGTTGTATGTCAAAAAGATATGTCAAAAAATATGAATTTTGCTCAATAAGAAAGTACCTTAATTTTTTATAATATCGTAAATGTTTATCAACAAAAGATGTTAAGAATTAAAAATAACATTCAAATATGCAAAATGGTTCATTTTCAAAAAAAAAATCTTGTTTTTGCCAAAACGAGCGTTTCTGTGACGTTTTGCTGTTTTGGCAGTTCTTAAGCTCTCTTTACAGCGGTTTATGAATTCCTACTGCGTGTCAGCACCCTCATGGATTTGAAACGCAGTAGCAAATATGAACAGTATCACCTTTATTTACCTCTTTAAACCCTACGTGAGTTTGGTACTGCAGTCTGGGAGGAATTTAATAGCATGCAAATGCATAAGTAGTTTGTAAATTCCTACTGCGTGTCAGCGCCTTCATGGAGTTGAAACGCAGTAGCAAATACGAACAGTATCACCTCCCTTCACCACTCTAAACTATACGTAAATTTTGTGCTACAGTTTGGAAGAAATTTAAAAGCATGCAAACGCATAGTTTTAATACGAATAAAATTTAACCTGGTAACGGTCCGTGCCCAAAAGCATTACAAATAAAAAAGTGACAGCTCAAATACAGTGAGATAATTAATACATAACCATTTTTAGAAAAAGTCATGGTTTATAAGTTCTTTTTGGGAATTTTGCTATTACATATTCGGTTTCATTTAAAAGAAACTTTTATTTTTAAAAATATTAAAATTAAACTTTTAGTTCTGTAATTGTACATTTTTATTGGCTAGCTATTAAGCTATTATTTTTTTATTTGTTTTGTCTTTTGACTATGGTTATACAGTAAGTATTTATTATATTTATTATTTATTAAGCTAATAAATATTTTAACTTTTAATTTAAATTTGATACGAGGTATTACACAATGATGTTAGCAAAGCCAAAAAATCTGACAAAAAATTATACAGTGCTTGTCTAAATTCAGGCCCTCATCTCCTAACTGAGACAACATAAACCAAATTTTAGACAAAAAATAACAGATATAAATGTCAAACTCACAACTAGGCGCCATTTGAAAAAGAAAAATTAAATGAAAAAAGTCATACTGTAAACTTTTTATTTAAAAAACAAACATTGACGCACTATATACTTTTAGGTTGTAAACCGTTTAAAATTCACATAAAACTAAAAGAAAACAACCGTATGATTCAATTACATGCAATAAGGCGGTAAAGTAAAAATATTTAAGGCGGGGGCGAAGCGTCTCCTGTTGCCCTGCAGTATGAATTCCAAATATAAAAACAAATTTGCTTGTACTTAAAACATCCCAAATGTTTATTTTATTTCTAAACATCTTTTCTTGATAAAAAATTTCAAAATTATGAAAAAAATAGGTACTTTCCTCTTGAGCAAATTTTTTATTTTTGTCGTACCTCGTATACTACTGCAAAAGAATTATTATCTGCATTTTAGGTTTTAGACCATGGAGAACTTTTTATAAAGAATAACATTTTTCGTAAAATTAATAATAAAAAAGTTTTCCATATGGTGCGAACTTAAGTAGATACGCTGTATAACAACCTCAATAAAACATAGAACGCGCACATACGTCGGCACCGGACGGACGGTACGCAACGGAAAAAAATAATCCCGATGAAATTATTTGGAGCATCGCACATACATATAATACGTCCGGGCGGGGCGGTACGCATCGGATTTTAAAAATGCCGCGAGAATATAGCAATTGAATTAAAATCCGGACTACGTTCCATAGTGCTTCGTCCCATGGACAAAAGCAAACACTCTTTTTATTCAGTAATAACTCCATGTTATATTTTAAAGACTATTATCCAATAGTCACCAAACTAAATTAATTTTATCCTTATTATTTAAAATCCTTGCCATTTATTTTAACAATTATGTTAAGCGGCGGCGTGCAGATAACAATTTAAGTCTGTTTTAATCTCTGTTACAAGATATACAGTAAACGCTGCTAAAAAGTTGAGGTATAGATATTGTGTAACAATATACGTAAAAATATTGTATGGAAATTTTTAAGACTTTAAGGCATTAAATAATAATAAATATAAACTAAAATCCCGTAAATATAAAAAATCTTAAACGTCTTTTAACTTTAAAAAGACATAGAAAAACCACATTTAAACCTAGTGCAGTTTTTATATTTTGTTGTTAGCACACTAATATACTTTCGTTTTGTATATTGCTTCTAGGGTAGGTACGTTACTTTATGTTCTAGGGCATCACGTTCTGGGGGCACCACAAAGCGGGCACTAAAGAACAGAAAAGAAAGAAATAATAGAAACGTCCGTTGGGAGTGTTGTATTTTTGTTTTTGAAAAAGGTGAACAATATTTTTTTCTTTTTTTTTTCGCTCTTCAAAAATTTTTGGTAAAAGAAAGTCCTTTAAGTCAAAAAAATTGTTGTCTAGGAGGCACCACAGGGGTCGTGTGCTTAGGGCATCACGAAGTCTTAATCTGGCACTGTATCTATATCAATAATATCAATTAAAAACGTTACCCGAGAATTAAAATAATAACGCAAAGCTAGTAATATTTGAAAAAATGTGTTCTTCCCTAAATGTAGATTTTTTGTCTACACTTACACACAAGATAGTTGCAGGCATCAAGAAATAGTGTTAAATTTAAAAAACAAATTATAGATTGGTCATAGGATGTATACTATGTATTATACCTGATGGCATCCATCATTAATAAGTTTAATGAAAAAATGCGTTTAGTTTAATGGCATTTATCATTAAATAAGTATTGTAAGTTTTATAAGTTGAATGTCCCAAAAGTTAAATAACATTTAGAATTTTGTAATCGAAAAAAAGGCAGGAAAACTTTATCATTAAAAAAATTACATAATGTAAATTTTTATACAATAACAATAAACCATAAAAAAATTAAAGGTATGTAATAAACTTAAAAAAAAGAAAGTAAATCAAAAGAAAATACTTTAAAATAGTAAGTATTTGCTAGAAAACCACGTAGAAAACAATTGCACAAAGCGGTCAAACAAAAGCAATTTTTCTTCATCTGTCAAAATCGTCAAATCTTGTATTTCGGCTAAGCGGGAAATTTGAATTTGTCACCTTTTTTGACTTAATTTTTATTTGCATGATTTGTAACAATAAAATGTTATGTAAAAGGCCATTTTCTTTAAATTATGTAAAAAAACATAAAATAATGTTGTTTAGCTGCCATTATAAATAAAACAGATCAAAAAATTGCTTTAATGTTAGTGAAATATCAGGATTGGTATGCCACCATTTTTGTATGCTTGCCGGCAATTCGCCTGCATGTAATATTTATTGGCAATTGAGTGTTTATTAAGGGTTGACTTTTTAATGCGTATTAGATGTTGGCATAATATTGCCACCAACTGCCAATGCTTTACCATCAATGCCAATATAAAAAATGTATATTGCCGGCAAATAGTGTTTGCTGGGGTAGCCTCAATAAAATTTTAAATATTACTTTTTACCTATGATGCGGTTTGATCTGGTATAGAAGGCTGTGGGATTGACCTACCAAATTGGCCATGACCAACCGGCGAAAAACCTTTTTTAATATGTCTCTGCGATAACGAGCATTTCTGCAACTTATCGCTGTTTTGGAAGTTATTGGCCTTCCCTTAAAAAATAAAAATTGCGGTACTTTCGTCCTAAGCAAAATTAATATTTTTTAGATACCCCGTATACCACTTAAAAACCCTAATATCTGATAATTGTATTTAAGATTTTAGACCATGCAGAACTTTTTATGAAGAATAACTTTTTTCGTAAAATGAATTAATAAATAGGTTTTCGTATGAGGCGAACTTAGCTAGGCACACTATGTACAGGGTGTACCATTTGGGTTGCAACTGCGGGGGTCTCAGTTATTAATAAAGATAGAACCTTGCGGTTATTGCGCACCTCTGACCTACGTTTTTGTGAAAAAAGATGCCACAAACAAAGCCATTATAGCCATCTTAGTTTCTGAGGTACAGGGCGATTTTGAAAATTTGATATTTTCAGGTACTTCTCTTATCTCAGTTGGCTTATAAATTATCAAAAAGATAATGACGGACTCATGGGTGCCGGGAGGGGGTGCAAGCACTTGCACCCTCCTGGTTTTTGAAAATATATGAAAAGTAATAAGTTTTGACAAAAAAGTATTGATTTTAGGCATTTTAAGATGCTTTGCACCCTCCTAGCTATTGGAAAAGGAGCAAAAGGAGAGGACCAAAAGAAAAGAGAAGATATATTTTTTTTTTGCTCTTTAATTTTTAATACTTCTTTTTCTAGTTTGCACCCCTGTAAGTCATCCTGCCGGCGCCCATGGACGGACTCTTATATAACTGTTTACGTAGAGTGCACTGGCGTAGTCGGAATTTTTCCAAATATTATTCTTTTTAAATATTATCCAATGTTGTCTTTTTAATGGAACACTCTGTATATTTGTTAATTCTTTTTACAAAATTTTCAAAAAATCTAACACCATGAGTTTGTTATCATAAACAACGACAAAATTATTTTTTCGCTTGATTACTGTGGTGGTGCTTTCGTCCCGACTTTCAAAATTGATTTATGTAGTTTTTGTTTTTGTTATTATGTTAGTTTGTAGCACTTTCTCAAGCAAAATTATTAATTTGTATATGGTTATTATTAAATAATTTTCTTGAATTCTTGTTAGCATAATAATTATCAATTTTAAAAACATAACGCAAAAAATACATTGCATTGGGTTAAGAAGTTTTAACAGAAAAAAATTTGTAGCATTGATTGAAAATGACAGTTAATATAATAGATTAATAGGTAATAGGTGTTTTTAATTTAAAAAAAATATGCTAACAATAAACCTAAAAAATTATTTATTAAAAACCATTAATTAATTAAAAATTTTGTTTAAGGAAGTGCTACCTACCTACCTAAATTTATATAACAAAAAAAAATAAGTTTATTAGCAAAATCCAATTTTGAAAGTCGTGACGTAAGCATCAATACAGTAATCAAGTCAATTAAAAACTGTTTGATCGCCTACTTTAAAATTTTGGATATGAAATATAAATACAAACCCATAGTGTTTTATACTTTTAAAAAGTTTATAAAAAGGCAAATTAACTTTCTGTAAAATATACCTGGTGTTCCATTTTAAAAGACACAACATTGGTCAATATTTCAAAAACCTGTCAAGTGTGCGGTCTGTATGATTAAAAACTCCTTTTTCTTAATATACTCTATATGTATATCGCCATTGATTAACAGCATAACGGAGCCCGGGACGGAAAACAAAGTTGGGGCTCCTTATGACTTCAAAATCTTTTGGAAAAATTTATCGAGAACCAAAAAAAAAAAGGTCCTCACCTCAAAACTGAGGCTTCCTTTGCAACATAATATCGTATACTTTCAGAACGTCTGGCCCCTCTTCTCGTAATTATAAAGAAATTTAGAGGAGCAAAAATAAAGAAAAGGTCGTCATCCTTCAAATGGCACCTGCTTTCACCTTAACACGATATACTTTAACAACATTGGGGCCTCCTTTCTATTTTGGTACTAAAAATTACAAAAAGCCCTCACAACAACGCTCCTAAACCCTATCTACCATATTTCCTATGAAGAGCCCCATTCAGAGCCTCCTCCAACTGGAGGCTCGGGGCGGCGCCCCCCCTTCCGCCACCCCCTCGTTACGCTAGTGATATGAAAGATTAACCAAAACGCAAGAAATTAAAAAAAACACTCTGAGGCAAGTAAACGACCCAAGATTGAAATTGTGGTTTTTATCAGTAAGTTTGCCTAGAAATTTGAGCCTTACCCATATAACATTTTTTGCCGGCGTTGTACATTTAATTTACTGGCATTGCCAACACTCTTTAATGACAAGGCATTGGCAAAAAGGTATCAAAAAGACGCGAAAGTGGGCAATTGGCCGTTATTAGGCCACGTGTTGCAGATAATGTGATGGCATCCGTCATTAATAATTTATGATGAAAAAATGCGTTTAGGATGATGGCATCCATCATTAATAAGTTATGCCAAAAATGCTTTTAGGATGATGGCATCCATCTTTAATAAGTTATTGGCAAAAAATGCGTTTAGGATAATGGCATTTATTATTCAATAAGTATTGCAAGTTTTAAAAGTTGAAGGTCCCAAAAGTTAAATAACATATTTAGAATTTTGTAATCGAAAAAAATGAGAAAAAAGGCAGGAAAACTTTAAAATAGTAAGTATTTAAGGGATACTTACACTAAATTTTCAGATCCAAAACATAGGGAGAAATATTTTAAAGGAGTTAAATGTCAAAAAAAACTATTAAATATATATAATTTTTTTATTAACACGTCTTTAAAACTTTTAATAAGGCAACTCCCTGATTTCATATAATTTTTTTAGGTAACTACAAATTTAAAAGGTTTTAAACGAAATGTTTACAGCTCCCAACAATCTACTTGAATAACCCGCCTTCTTGACTAGCCATCACCAATTAATTACACAACACATACTAATTAGGTAATGAATACACTTAATTATGTCTACTAAAAACTCTTTTCTTTAAAAAAGAATCTAAAAGCTAGAAAACCACGTAGAAAACAATTGCACAAGGCGCCCAAACAAAAGCTAAGTTGCCTC